>BLSH010459336.1:1365892-1380304 GCA_018402905.1 Glandirana rugosa | reverse complement strand
TTGTGAATTTCACAAGAAAAACAATGGTGTGCTTGGTTTTAACGTAACTTTATTCTTTCATGAGTTATTTAAAAGTTTCTGACCACTTATAAAATGTGTTCAATGTGCTGCCCATTGTGTTGGATTGTGTTGGATTGTCAATGCAACCCTCTTCTCCCACTCTTCACACACTGATAGCAACACCACAGGAGAAATGCTAGCACAGGCTTCCAGTATCCGTAGTTTCAGGTGCTGCACATCTCATATCTTCACAGAATAGACAATTGCCTTCAGATGACCCCAAAGATAAAAGTCTAAGGGGGTCAGATCAGGAGACCTTGGGGGCCATTCAAATGGCCCACGATGACCAATCCACTTTCCAGGAAACTGTTCATCTAGGAATGCTCGGACCTGACACCCATAATGTGGTGGTGCACCATCTTGCTGGAACTATGATGTCGGTGAAAGGGAATTACTGGCCATCAAGTTGGCTTTGGAGGAATGGCGGTACCTCCTGGAAAGAGCAGCTCACCCGGTATTGGTTTTTACTGACCATAAAAACCATAAAAAAACCATATGCTGTGAAGATACGAGACGTGCAGCACCTGAAACTATGGATACTGGAAGCCTGTGCTAGCATTTCTCCTGCGGGGTTGCATTGACAATCCAACGCAATGGGCAGCACATTAAAAACGTTTTATAAGTGGTCAGAAACTTGTAAATAACTCATGAAAGAATAAAGTTACGTTAAAACCAAGCACACCATTGTTTTTCTTGTGAAATTCCCAATAAGTTTGATGTGTCACATGACCCTCTTCCTATTGAAAAAACAAAAGTTGGATTCAAAATGGCCGACTTCAAAATGGCCACCATGGTCACCACCTACCTTGAAAAGTTTCCTCCCTCACATATACTAATGTGCCACAAACAGGAAGTTAATATCACCAACCATTCCCATTTTATTAAGGTGTATCCATATAAATGGCCCACCCTGTACTTTGCAAGGGAATATTCCCCAGAGTTTAGTGAATGTGGGGTATTTTTGCTTTGCAAATAATAATTCAGTCTTGTGCAATAAAAAAAAATGCTTGCACATGGTTGATTGATGGAAGTCAGCAGACGTCACCTTATTCACTAAGCCACAGGGCAAATTCCCTTGAACAGCCAATTAGACTTTAGTAAATTGACCTCCATATTTATTGATAGACTTCTTTCCACATATCATGTGCTTGCTTTATTTGTGTATATTTCTGCCCTTGTAATCTCATTAGCATGATGCTAGCCTAGTAAAAATTAAAATTAAACAACACAGTTGTTTTGTTTGTCTGTTTACATGGGTACTCATGAAAATAGACTTGGCTCAGCTGCATCTAACAACCTGGCAACATAACCTAAGTGGACACCATATACTTGAAAAAAAGCATGTGTTATATTTATGGTACTTCAGTGCTTCCGATCTGGACTTTAGCCCAGACAAATCCAAATTAATGTAGATCTCTGGGGGAAGACTCTCCCGCAATCTGGGAAGTGAACATCAATGTGGCATGGTATAAAGGGAAACTTTCCAAAACCATTACAAAATCTGAAATCTGAATATACAACTTTCAAATGGCAATGGTAGGAAATTACAGAAAATGTATTACAGCTTTTTTCCATGGATATGAATAAAATATATTTATTCTTCACCTTAAAAAAAGTAAAAATATGTTTATGTAATAATTTGGACCTGTTATTTAAATGTGCTGTGAGTTCCATATTGTAGAGTAGCTCAGGCAATAACACATGGGGTATATTATTATATGAAATGTCAACCTGTTTAAATGATACGGACTGTTGAAGTGTTGATGCATTGAACTTGTAATTTCACTGATGAGTGACTGTAAACAGTTGCAGTACAGATGATGAGGTTCTTGGAACAAGCATCATTTTTCTGCCAGCTAGATACTTGTTTAAGAGATTGCAGGTCCATATTATCCGTAAGCATTTATTCGAATGCACATTTAACTTTTTTTTTTTCAAATGACTAAATTTAGCTATACCCTGTGATAAAAATCACAGAACATTTTTTTTGAACTGTGGTAAAAAACTGATTGTTTTCCTGTTTAAAAAAAAAAAACAATAATAGTAATTACATAATTTGTAGCAATAGATATATAATTTATACTATTTTTGAAAAATCTTTAGTAAGTTGATGTTGGTAAAACCTAGCAAGGTACAGAGCTATACTATGTGTTTACCCTGACAAATACAGGGTCATGGTATGTATACCACAGGTTTGTTCTAAATATATGAAAGAAAACAAAAGAAAAAATCTAAAAAAATTTAAATTGTGCTGTCTATTCATACCTAAATGATAATTTGAAGTAATTTTTTAGCAAAATATGGAAGTAATGATAACAATAATAAATATACTGTTAAAGTGTTTGTTACCCCAACATTTCATATTTCTGATATGTTGTTGCTTTACCATGTACCTATATGAAAAAGTATTCTGTTCTTCTTGTATTGCTTCCTTTGTGTGAAATCCTTGGTGTTCCTGCCAGTCACTCTGCTTTCCTATTAACCTCTTATCCCCCCCCCCCCCCTTCATGACCAGGCCATTTTTTGCAATACGGCACTGCGTTACTTTAACTGATATTTGCGCCCACATACAATTTCTGTGATTTTTTCCCCACATATAGAGCTTTTGATAGTATTTGATCACCACTGCGTTTTTTATTTTTTGCACTATAAAGGAACAAAGACTGACAATTTTGAAAAAAAAAACAATCATTTTTACTTTCTGCTATACATACTTCTACAATCTGCTATAAAACATATCCAATAAAAAAAAAAAAAATAAAGAAAATCTAATTTCATAGATTTAGGCCAAAATGTGTTCTGCTACATATTTTTGGTAAAATAAAATCCCAATAAGTGTACACTGATTGGTGTGCGCAAAGGTTATAGCATTTACAAACTATGGCAGATATACGTAATTATTTTTTATTTATTTATTTTATACTAGTAATGGCAATGATCAGCGACTTATAGTAGGACTGTAATATTGCGGTGGACAACTGGACATTAGCTGACACTTTTCATTTCAGAAGTTTTTTTTCTCGTTTAAAGATTTTTATTGATTTTTCAAATAGTACAGAAAATCGCTAGAAAGAAAAATTCCATCCAGCATGAAGGTAAACAGAAGGGTAGGGACAATACAAGGGAAAAGGTAAAGGAATGGAAAAGGGAAAAAACAACAAAGGTAGAAGGATATTGCCATTGCTCATCAATACATTGAATCTTACATGTACATCAACTTCAATTATGCCAATCAGATTTGTTACATAATTGAATCACTTATGTCTCATTTTAACATATGCTATTGTGTTCAATTAGTTGGAGTTTGGAATTTGGTACTCTTATTCATTGAGGAAAAGAAGAGCGTTAGTAATTACCCTGCTTACCCCAATGGGTTCATACTGTAAGCAGGGATATGTGAATAAGAGGAATAAATCTTTATTAGTCTCAAGTTATCATTAGAAGGAAAGTTGTCCGAGCGGAGAGCTCTGATGTATTATACTATAAATGTAGATTTGTCTATTTCAAGGATTTAGAGGCTTTTGGATGTAGAATCCAACTTTGCCAATGAGCTTCATATAGCTTAGTTTTGAAGTTTTTGTGGGCTAGCATTTTTTCATAAGATGCTTGGTTATTGAGTCTGATTATAACATCCATTATGTTTGGTGCAGTGTTCGATTTCCATAGTTTAGAAATTGTTAGTCTAGCTGCTATTAAAGTATTTGCTATTATAATTCTATATTTCATTGGGTATGTGTATAGGTCTATGTTTAAGAGAGCCATGGTACGAGTAAGTTTGTTTAGATTGCCTGTTATAGAAGCCATAAGGGAAGAGACTGAGTTCCAGAAGCTAGAAAGGTTCTTACAATCCCATAGCATATGGAGCAGAGTCCCAGTTTGATCATTGCAGTGCCAGCAGAGTGGGGAGTTTGTGGGGGATATCTTGGATAGTCTGGATGGTGTAAAATACCATCTATTAGTAATTTTTTGAAAATTATCCCAATGTTCTATGCAAGATGTTGCTTTCTTGCTCATTGAGAGAGCTTTCCTCCATTTGTCAATATCAATTGTTTGGGATAGATCTTTTTCCCATTTCAACATGCTGGGGGGTTTTTGTGTGTTGGGTTGTTTCTGTAATTTTTTATAAAAGAAGGCTATTCCCTTTCTAGATCTCTGATTTTTATTATTTAGGTAATCCCAGATATAAGTAGAGATCTCCCAACCTCACCTCATTCAGGTAAAGTTTTTCAAATGCTTAGCTTTATTTATCTTATTCATTATGTGTAGAGTTGATCAAACCCGTGGATGTTCGGGTTCGGTGGGTCCGGCTGAACTTCTGAAAAAAGTCTGGGTTCGGTACCGAACTTGACCCGAACTTTACCCCGAAACCCATTGGATTCAATAGGGACCTGAACTTTTCGGCACAAAAATGACTGTAAAAGAGTCCTGGAAAGTGCTAGAGGGCTGCAAAATGATTTTAGAAAAATAATCTGTCCCTTACAGCAACAGCAGGAACCTGACCCTATAGAACTAGGAGATGATTTTAGAACAATAATCTGTCCCTTTAAGCAGTAGACTCTACCTAGTCCAGTCAGATCTTTCTGTAATGTAGGATGAGATCTGCAATCTGTCCCTAAAAGCAGTAGTAGTAGTAATCTCTACCTATCTATCTATCTGCAATCTGTCCCTAAAAGCAGTAGTAGTAGTAATCTCTACCTATCTATCTATCTATCTGCAATCTGTCCCTCACAGCACAGGCATCATCCTCTCCCTACACTACCCAGAGAGCATGTGACATGA
Organism: Glandirana rugosa; assembly: GCA_018402905.1. Taxonomy (NCBI): domain Eukaryota; kingdom Metazoa; phylum Chordata; class Amphibia; order Anura; family Ranidae; genus Glandirana; species Glandirana rugosa. The sequence continues at coordinate 1,375,465 of BLSH010459336.1, read as the reverse complement.
AGCACTGTGACTCCAGCCTCAAATAGAGGCTGGGTCACATGTTGCACTGGCCAATCACAGCCATGCCATTAGTAGGCATGGCTGTGATGGCTTCTAGGGAAACTCACGCTTGTTGATTGGCTGCCCTGCATCTATTCAACATGCGTGATCAAATACCTGAACCCAGAACTCGAACCCAAACTTTTTTTTAAATGTCCGGGTTTGGGTCTGGGTCACGGACACCCCAAAGTTCGGTACGAACCCGAACTTTACAGTTCGGGTTCGCTCAACTCTAATTATGTGTTGTTTGTCTATTCGAGTAAGGGAGTCAAAGGTATTAAGTCCTTCTTTGGTCCACTTATTAGTAACAATTCTGGTTTTGGAGTGTTGCATTACATTAATTGGCAAGGATATATTGTATGAATCATCAAATAGATAGAAATTAGCAGTCAGATGTTTTGTGGCTAATAGTGTTGCTTTAATGGTAAGGAGTTTTGGGAAAATAATTTTATTACATTTCTGTAGGGCTATAGTTAGGGATTGTAGATCGTAATTTTTGGTATATTCTTAAGAATATTCAGTGCAACTATTGTTTTTTTCTTATTCCATATGAGATTTCTCAGTATAGTGTTAACTTGTTTAAAGAATTTTGCTGGAATTGGGATGGGGAGTGTCCTAAATAGATACAGTATCTTCGGGAAGGATTGCATTTTAAATGCTGCCATCTTGCCTATTCAAGATAGCTGAGTTTTATGGAAATTTTGACAGTCTTTTTTAATTTGGTTTAGTAGATTGGGAAAATTGGCCTCATATAGTTTATTAGCAGGATAGGTTAGGTTGATTCCTAAATATGGGATTACTGGAGATTACCAATTATATTCTGATTCTTTTTTAAGTAAGATGGTAGTTTCTTTAGTGAGATTCATGGGCATAATGGAGCTTTTGTATTAATTAATTTTGTAATAAGATACGTCTCCAAAGGAGTCAAGTGTCTTTTGTATTTCTGGTAGTGACTGGGTTGGATTCGTAATAGCCAGGATGATGTCATCAGCGAATAATCCTATTTTATGGTTGTAGTCACCTATCTGGACACCCATTATTTTTTTATTTGCCCTTATGCTCACTGCTAGGGGTTCAATTGCTAGTGAGAATATTATGGGTGACAGGGGGCATCCTTGTCTTGTACCATTTGTTAAGAGGAAGCTTTTGGATATAGTACCTGAGGTCATTATTCTTGCTGATGGGTTTGTGTATAAGGACATTATGGTTTCATAGATAAACCCAGAGAAGCCAAAGCCTTTCAGTGTTTCTGATATATAGTCCCAATGTACCCTATCGAATGCCTTCTCTGCACCCAAAGCAAGAAGCAGAGAAGGCGTTCGAGTTAGCTCTGAGTGATTGATTAAATGAATCATGCTTCTAGTACTGACTGGGGCCTGTCTACCTTTAACGAATCCTACTTGGTCCGGATTGATGAGGTATGGTGTGATATTTAGGAGTCGGTTTGCTATAATTTTGGCGTATATTTTTAAGTCCAAATTAAGAAGAGAAATCGGTCTATAGTTTGTTGGGGATGAAGGGTCTTTACCCAGTTTAGGGATGGTAACAATAATTGCTTCTAACATTTCTTTTGGGAGCTCTTAGTTCTGTTTTAGTTAGTTGAGGGACTAGGATCTTAGCGAATGTTTTATAGTATTCACTCGATAGACCATAATTACCTGGAGATTTATGTAGTGGGAGGGATTGTATTACCTTTTGGACTTCAGTTTCAGCTAAAGGTTTGTTAAGTGATTTAAGAGCTTCTGGGTCTATTTTGGGTAGAATGGTTTTCAGTAGAAAGTCTTTAATTTTGTCCTGGGAGGGCTGAGGGGTGTTAGGGTCGTTCTTTAGATCATATAGATCTTCGTAGTAATCTGAGAATGCGTCCGCTATTTCTTGTGGATTATATCATTTTTTTTTGTCTTAAAGTGAATAAGTTTAGGGATATTTTGTTTAATTTGTCTTTGTCGCAGTATATTAGCCAGTAGTTTACCTGCTCTATTGTTTTGGGAATAATAATTTAGTTTAAGTTTTTTTAGATATTTTTCTTGATTAGCTACTAAAATATTTCTCAATTCCATACTTAATGTGTTGAGTTGTGTGTTTAGAGACAGATTGTTTGGGGTTTTCTTATGATCCTCTTCTATCTCAGCTATTTTTCCCAGGAGGTCATTTCATTTTTGGTTATGTTTATTTTTAATCCTTGAAGCCAGTTGGATTAATAGACCTCTGGCGTAGGCTTTGTGAGAGCACCATACATTTGTTGTGGATGTTGCGTTCTTATCATTAAGCACAAAAAAATCATTAATTTTGTTCTTATTAGCTGACACTTTTGATACTTTGTGGGAACCAGTGACACTAATACAGTGATCAGTGCTAGAAATATGCACTGTCACTGTACTAATGACAATGGCTGGGAAGGGGTTAAACATCTAGGGTGATCAAAGGGTTAAATGTGTGCCTTACCAGTGTTTATGTGTACTTTGTGTGATATTTTTACTTAGGGATGTGATGGATTTTATCACTTCCCCCTGTCAGGATGGAGCTTTGCAATGTTTACATATGCAGAGCTCTGTCCAGCCTCAAGCCTTGATGATCAGTGGGTGCTAGCGGACATTCATTGGCCAACGCCCACTGATCAGCTTCTGCTGTGACAAATCAAGTGGCACGTGTGCAGGATCATGTATCGTATAAATATATATGTGATTCTGCACAATGCGGCCACCCTGTAGCAAGTGGTTACAACTGACCACACTATACACACCGTGGTCAGTTCTCTGGCTGTGATGGGAACTCAGCCTGTTCTCCTCTAATGATCAGACATGTCCTGACCCCCCCCGCACAGCCTTTCATTGGGAAGCTCAGTGTACTGTTGCTCCCCCCCCCCCCCAGATCTTATGCAGCTGAGAACAGATGGAATGTGAAAAAAGGGGAAGAAAATGAAAATTGTATCAAATACGTACCATAATTTTCCTTTCCTGACGCCAAACCATGGCAGCATACTAGTGATAGAGCTCTGCCTCTTGACCATTCCCTCAGGACCAGTGAATAGCATAAAAAAAGGACTCGTTAGCCGCTCCCTCATTCTTTGTAACAAGCTACATACCGAAACGTACAGGGTGGGTCCGTATGCTGCCATGGCTTGGTGTCAGGAAAGGAAAATTACGGTAAGTATTTGATACAATTTTCCACTTTCCTGACGCCAACATGGCAGCATACTAGTGATAATTAAGTAGCTAACAGGGTGGGTTCTACTTACCAAACCAATCTTCTAATTAGGATGGGAAAGAGGACTGAATAGTCCTTTCTGCAAAGACCCTGATGACAAGGCACAATGGTCTACTCCGTAAAGTTTGATTAGGTATGCGGGAACGACCATGATACCTCTCTACAGATGGATACCATAGATGCTCTCGAACGATTTGCCTATGAGGCTGCAACCACTCTGGTAGAGTGCGCCGCTGCCATTGACAGAGGCTCACAACCTTTGTCCTATATGCACAACCAAGCCTTTTATTGGCCAGGCAGTAACCCTTTTCCCTTGATGATTTCCAGCTGGAATGACAAAGGTTTATTAGATGACCTGAAAGAGCAATTGCAGACAGGTACTTCTTTAAAGTTCTGAAAATTACCAGTTTGTGTGACTTTCCTGTGTTATGTTCTGGAAAGTTAGGCAATGTCCAGATGTCTGTTAAATAGAGGGCTGTTGCTACCTTTGATACAAGCTGATCTACAAGACCCAATTCTCCTCTTTCTAGAAAGAAAACAATATGTGTTTTTTTTTTTTTTTTGAAGCTCCAAGAGCTTGAATCTCAGACAACCATCTGCTTGAAGTTCTTTCAACAGATACTGCCTTGTAGGTAATAGCCTAACATTGATCTGTTGAAGCAAACGGTTGAACTGACAAAAGATCCAGCAACACCAATAGATCTCACTGGGAAAGACTCTTTTCCTCGGTGACCGAATCCTCGCGACTGCCTTCAAAAGTCGTGCAGACTGAAGAATTCTTGGCCCATTTAAATTTGTTATTGCCAATATAGCCAACACTTGCAGGCTCAATGAAGATAGGCTAAGGCTCATGTCCAATCCTGCCTAGAGGAAGTATAGAACAGCAATCACCAGAGGGGCAGTAGGATCAATGTCTTGCCCTACTGAGAAAATGCAAACTTGTTCCAGATTTAGGCATAGATGTTGTAAGTAGATTGCTTTCTAGCACCCAACAAATTAGAGACCGCTCTGGAGTGGCTCTGGAGCAACCTGAGTTCCCCAGCCTCCCCTTTTAGCGCCCCCGCTTGCAGCCCCAGTCTGCGTATGTGTGGAGGGGAATTGCCTTCTGTATCCTGAAGTGAATGGCCAGGGAAACCAAGGCCTTCATGGCCAATATGGAATAGTGACTATGACAACCGTGTTCTCCCTTGACAGCCTCACAAGGAATCTCATTACGAGAGATGTTAGGGAAAAACATATAGGCTAGATTTCAGCCCCCAGGAGAGACTAAAGTGTCTGCCCCATGCATCTTAGGGTGCGGAAACAAGGTCAGACATACCCAAAATTTGTGATAACTGTGGAAAGGGCAGAGATCTGTCTGTGGTAGGACCCACCTGTGGACCAGTTGGGAGAAGACCTGGGACGTAGACCCACTTGTGCTCTGGGAAGCTTGCATGATAGTCAGTCTGCCTGTGTGTTCAAAAATCTGCTGGTGAACTGCTTCTGGAATTTGCTGGTGATCTTCTGTCCCAGATGTTATGGGTTTCACCTCTCTCAATAGCATATTACCACGAGTTCCTCCCTGGAGCCGAATATATGCAACTGCTGCCCTGTTGCTCAACTGCAAGAAGACTGGTCTTCACCTGATTCTGTGTAGCAAGGCCAAAGTGCTAAAAAGGCTGTTTGAACTTCCAGCATTTTCAAGACTACCCTCCTTGGCTGGGAATCTCTACTTGCCTTGACCGACAGTCCCTCGCTGTGCGCTTTCCAGGCTGTCTTGCCGATATGATTCATAACACTGATCCAGTCTGATGGTTCAAAGGGCCGTGACTTCCTCAAGGTCTTTCCATCACTGTGGACCGATATACATACTGAGTGACACTGTTGCTAACTGTGCCAGATCCTGTTCCCTCTCTCGCCCTAAGAATCCTAGATGAAACTGGCGCAGGTGCCCATGCACCCAAGGAATCATCTATACACATGACAACGTTGCGCCCAGTAGGCTGAGACACTGAGAAACCGTCCAACAAGCAGAAGTATCTGTCTTCAGAATTATCTTCCTTATAGTCACTGCTTTTGTCTGATGGAAGCAAAACAGAGGAATTAGTAGAGCACCCCCCGGTACACTAACTTGGGTTGCAGAAAGTTGGCTTCAAATATATACAGTCTAGTGTATCTAGATATACACACAGCATATTGAGTGTACAGTATATATGAGTGCATTCGGGGGTGTACGGTATATAGCACACTACTTGACATGGTGTCTTAAAATATATACAGTCTAGTGTATACAGACATACACACAGCGTATTGAGTGTACACTATATATTAGTGCATTCGGGAGTGTACGGTATATAGCACACTACTTGACGTGGTGTCTTAACTGATATACAGTCTAGTGTATACATATATACACACACAGTGTATTGAGTGTACACTATATATCAGTGCATTCAGGGGTGTACGGTATATAGTACAGTGTAGTGTGGTGTTAAAAAAAATACCCATCATGTCAGGAAGGCCACAAAGGAGAGGCAGAAGCTCCCAGGCCACTAAAAGAGGGCAAGCAGCCTCTGTGTCTTCAGTGAAAAGTGGTTTGTGGTGGACGTGGTCCATCCTCTGCAGGCGGGTCACGCTTGTCCTTTTTTTCTGCTGTTGGATGTCCTATTGAGCCACAACATGCAAAAGAGTTGGTGGAGTGGATAACAAAGTTGTCCTCATCCTCCTCATCCTCTGTCACCCAGGCTTGTACAAGTTTGCCTTCCAGCGCATCTGGCAAAGCGGACTATGCCACCAGATCCTTGTCCACAGTTACTCCTTCTGTAGCCCCACCATCGTGCACGGAGGAGTCATCTGAGTTATTCAAACATAGCGTCGGTTACATGCTGATGGAGAATGCACAGCAGTTTGAAGGCTCCAATGTTGGTTCCCAGGTTGAGGAAGGGAGTATCGTGAGCCTAGAGACAGGAGGTGCCGCAAAAGGACAAGAAACTAGCAGTCATGTTCCCCCAGCTGCAGAATACTGCCAAGTTTGCTTCAGTGATGAGGAGGGAGGGGATGATGAGGACACGAACTGTACTTGGGTGCCTGAGAGAAGAGAGGAGGAAAGTGAAGAGGAGGAGGCCCAACTCCAAAAAGGCAGGATGTCCTCCAGGGGCCAGCTTAAAGGTAGCCACCCAATTGCATCAGACCACAGAGCTCCACAGGTGCAGGGCGCTGCTGCCTCCCCGCCGACTTTGAAAATTTCTTTGGTGTGGGCATTTTCAGCACATGTGCAGTAGATCGCACCGCTGCCATTTGCAATCTATGTCTGAATCGAGTCAAGCGCAGCCAGGACTCCAGCCGATTGGGCACTACTGTCTTGACAAGACATATGACGACCAGCCATGCAGTCCATTGGCAAAAGTACCTGAAAAACCCACACCAGAAAACAAGACGGACTTCTCCTTGCTCCTCATCTGGGATCTCAACCCGTAATATACCTGCAGTTCTCTCCAAAACCTGCACTGAAAGGAATGAAGGTGTAGCAATGCATGCCACAACTAGTACTTGCAGCCAATCTGCTAGCAGTACACCACCAGTCCCTACCCCAGTTGCTGAACTGTAAAAAGATATACTGTCCCAGCCATCCACATGCTCAGCGTCTTAATGCTAGCTTGGCCAAATTGCTAGCACTCCAACTGCTGCCTTTTCAGCTGGTAGACTCTGCCCCCTTTCATAAATTTGTGGAATGTGCTGTCCCACAGTGGCAGGTTCCCAAAAGACATTTGTTTTCACATAAGGCCATTCCACCGTCATGTGGAAGGCAATGTTTTGGCCTCGTTGGACAGTGCGGTCAGCAGCCGGGTTCATATTACCGCTGACTCATGGTCCAGCAGGCATGGTCAGGGACATTACATTTCCTTCACGGCGCACTGGGTAACTCTGCTGGCAGCTGGGAATGATGCAGGACAGGGTTCAGTTTTGGAAATAGTTCCACCACCACGCCTCCAAAAAGCTGGTGGTGATTCTGCCACATCCGCCTCCTCCACCCCCTCCTTTTCTTCTACTTCTGTGGCCTCTTCTGTAGAATTGTCCTCTGAACCTGCAGTGCTCCCTAAGCGTTCAAGGGGCTATGCAAGCAGTCAGGCTAAAAGATGCCATGCGGTGCTTGAGTTAGTCTGTCTTGGGAACAGGAGCCACACTGGGGAAGAGATTTTTTCAGCTCTGCTGGGGGCAGGCTCAGAGGTGGTTGACACCATGGCAGCTTGAGCCAGGAATGGTTGTATGTGACACTGGCACCAACCTTCTCTCTGCCCTCCGACAGGTACAATTTACAAATGTTCCATGCTTGGCACACGTCTTGAATTTGGTGGTGCAGCATTTCTTGACCAGGTACCCAGGCTTACCAGATATCCTGAGGCAGGCCAGAAAAGTCTGTGGTCATTTCCAGCGTTCATACAATGCCAGTGCCCGGCTGGCTGACATCCAGCAGGAATTCAACCTGCCCACCAACTGCCTCATTTGTGACATGCCCATCAGGTGGAACTCAACATTGGCAATGCTGCAGTGGCTGCATGCACAGCAGAGGGCCATCAATGAGCATGGCACCAGGGCAGGCTCAGGGGAGCTTGGCTTCTTTTTGCCACGTCAGTGGCTAATGATCAAGGATGCATGCACTGTCCTGTCACCATTTGAGGAGGCCACAAGGATGGTGAGCAGAGACAATGCATGCATCAGTGACACTGTCCCACTAATATTCCTTCTGGAGCACACACTTCGTGCAATCATGGACAGGGCACTTGAGGCAGAACAGAGGGAAGAAGGCCTCCTTTATGCAGAGAGCATCCCTGCAGAGCTGCCAAACACACAGGAGGAGAAGGAGGGGGACTGTGTCAGCATGGATGTGGAATATAATACGCAGCAGTCTTCAAGGGAACAACTGGCCTGTCCTGCATCGAGCATGCTTTCTGACACTCAGTGCTGCTGGAGGGCTTGTAACCGATCAAAGAGTGTGCCTGTCCACAGACTCGGTTGATAGGCTCATATTTATAAAAATGAATCAGTCCTGTATCAGCAGCTATCAAGCCTCTGATGCTGATGCAACTGATTAAATTTGCTAGGAATCTGGGATACCTAGAAGACTGCCACTGCTCCTATACCTCCTGTCAATAATCTAGAACATTATTTTGTATTTAGGGCACCACCAACACCCAAGGCCCAATGTTTCTGCACCTGGTTTACAGGGGCATTCCATAACAATTTTTAAACGCATTTAAAACAGCAGGGCCCGCTCCTGCATCCAACAAGAGTAACTGCAAGGGGTAACAGTGTTCTGGCAACGCCAGCCCCCGAAGGCCCAATTTTTCACCACCTGTTTGGCTGGGGGCTTTCATCACAATTTTTAAACTAATTTACAACATCAGGCCCTGTTCCTCCGTCCAACAAGAGTAACTGCAAGGGGTTACAGTGTTCTGGCACCGCCAACACCCAAAGCCCAATTTTTTGCCACCTGTTTGACTGGGGGATTTCGTCACAATTTTTAAACTAATTTACAACATCAGGCCCTGTTCCTCCGTCCAACCAGAGTAACTGCTAGGGGTTACAGTGTTCTGGCACCGCCAGCACCCAAGGCCCAATTTTTCGCCACCTGTTTGACTAGGGGTGCTTTCGTCAAAATTTTTAAACTAATTTATATCAGGCCCTGTTCCTCCATCCAACAAGAGTAACTGCAAGTGGTTACAGTGTTCTGGCGCCACCAGCACCCAAAGTTTTTGCCACCTGTTTGACTGGGGGATTTCATCACAATTTTGAAACTAATTTACAACAGCAGGGCCTGTGCCAAAGTTAAAAAAAATGATGTGGGGGATCCCCTCCATAATCTAAACCAGGCCCTTCAGGTCTGGAATTTAAGGGGAACCCAGCGCAAAAATAAAAAAAAAAAATTGCATAATTACATAGTTAGTCAGGTTGAAAAAAAGACACAAGTCCATCTAGTTCAACCAACAAAAAAAAAATATAGAAAAATTATATATAACCATACAACGCCCGAGCAAATTCCTAGACTAAACCTAAAACGCCTCCGGGGATGTGGTAAAACCCATGATTGTAAAAATCCATTTCAACTAGGTCCCACTTAGGCTAACGTAGAGCCCCCTAGTCCTTCCTTAAAAAATGAGGCGATATCGTCCCAGTACGAAACGACCAAAAAAAAACGGAAGGAGACCTAGTTGACACCCACTTCCTAACATATTCCCTAACATACCAATATATATTAAAAAGATATAAAAAAAAAACAACCAACTTGATCTACCTGAACACAGAAAAAAAGTTGGACTGATTGATACATTAATACGTTAAAAAAAAAAA
>BLSH010459336.1:1326976-1346260 GCA_018402905.1 Glandirana rugosa | reverse complement strand
GCCAAGCAGACCTATTTTACCACTCTTATTAACACCTTCTCATCCAGTCCCCGTCAACTCTTCTCTACCTTCAACTCCCTACTTCGTCCTCCACCGCTTCCGCCCACTAACGCACTCACTGCCCAAGAGATTGCTAATCACTTCAAAAGCAAGATTGACACAATTTGTGACGAAATCTCCACTCTACAGGCATCTTCCCTGGTTAACACCCCATGTTAACAAGCACAATTGACACTATCCTTATTCAAACCTACTACTATAAACAAGGTTGCTAAACTCCTTTCTAACGCCCACCTAACCACCTGTCCACTGGACCCTATTCCCTCTCAAATACTACGCTCACCCTCTGACTCTATCCTGCACTCTCTAACTCACATCTTCAATCTCTCCCTCTCTTCTGGCATCTTCCCCAATGCTCTAAAACATGCATTGGTCACCCCCATACTCAAAAAGCCAACCCTGGACCCTACCGATGTAAACAATCTGCGCCCTATCTCCTTGCTCCCCTTTTTCCTCCAAACTCCTTGAACGCCTAGTCTACAACCAACTGAGTGACCACCTTGTTAAGAATAACCTTCTGGAATCCCTTCAATCTGGATTTCGCCCTCAACACTCCACAGAAACTGCCCTTCTTAAGCTCAAAATGACCTACTAACCGCAAAAACCAATGGACACTACTCTGTACTTCTACTCCTGGACCTTTCGATACTGTCGACCACCCCCTCCTCCTCAAAAAAACTCTGCTCCCTTGGTCTCCGTGACTGTGCTCTTCAGTGGCTCTTGTCCTACCTATCCCATCGCACCTTCAGTGTAATGTACAATTCCACCTCCTCCTCTCCTCTTCCTTTCTCTCTTGAGGTCCCCCACAGGTTCTGTTCTTGGACCTCTCTTATTTTCAATATACACCTCTTCCCTGGGTCGGCTGATAGCCTCCCACGGCTTTCAATACCATTTCTACACTGATGATACCCAAATCTACCTCTCCACCCCCCAACTTACTCCATCAGTCTCCTCACGTATCACTAATTAACTTATTAACAGACATATCTGCCTGGATGTCACACCACTTTCTCAAACTCAACTTGTCCAAAACTGAACTCATAATATTTCCTCCCCCACGTGCCGTTTCCCCCGACTTCTCTGTCAAGAGCAATGGCACAACCATCCACCCATCCCCACATGTCAGGGTGCTTGGTGTTATCCTGGACTCTCCTTTTGGCCCCACATCCAATCACTTTCTAAGGCTTGCCGCCTCAGTCTCCGCAAAATACGTCCCTTCCTAACCAATGAAACCACAAAGCTCCTGATTCACTCCCTGGTCATCTCTCGCCTCGACTACTGCAACTCCATCCTCACTGGCCTACCGTTAAATAGACTATTCCCCCTCCAGTCCATTATGAATGCCACTGCCAGACTCATCCACCTTACAAACCGTTCAACGTCTGCCACCCCTCTCTGCCAATCCCTCCATTGGCTGCCACTCGCCCAACAAATTAAATTCAAAATACTAACAATCAGCTACAATGCCATCCACAACTCTGCTCCCAGACTTCTCCTGAGCCTCTCTCATCCTCTGGAACTCCCTACCCCAATCGGTCAGACTGTCCCCAAATCTATCCACCTTCAGGCGATTCCTGAAAACTTTTCTCTTCAGGGAAGCCTATCCTACCACCACCTAACAACTACACTCCTTATTTTCTCAATCAGCTCATCCCCCGCAGTTATTGACCTTTCGTATCATTCAACCCTCCCTCCTAGATTGTAAGCTCTAACGAGCAGGGCCCTCTGATTCCTCCTGTATTGAATTGTATTGTAATTGTACTGTCTGCCCTAATATTGTAAAGCGCTGCGCAAACTGTCAGCGCTATATAAATCCTTATATATGAATATCAGAGAAACTTAATTGTATCCCTGATCCCAGCGCTCTAGGTATACTAAGGTGTTTTTTTGTTTGTTGTTTTTGTTTTTAAATATATTGCTGGTGGCTGCGGCTATATATAAGAAGATAGTATATGTTGGCAATTGAAATCTAGACCAGACTTCCCTTAGGCTGTCATTAATTAGTAAATCACCTGCAATTGCTAGCTGCGCTCACTGTTTTCCTCAACTAACCATTGTGTCCACAAACATCCTAAATCTGAAGTTATACTATATTGCATGCTTCTATGCAATAATATTTATAAACATCTCAGAGGAACATCAACATTAAAGTCTACATAAATGTCCACACAAAGAACCCAGAGGGATACTTTGTGTGGACATTTATGTGGACTTTAATGTTGATGTTCCTCTGAGATGTTTATTGTATTGTATTGTTATTCATGTATTGACCCTTGGGTATGCCCTCAATCCACTTCGGGTGGTGGCAGCTCTTGGTCGGAATGTATCCGTTTCGGTCTGTTTTCTTAAAGAAGGTTTTGGTCTGTATCTTTCCTTCTTCTTTAAATATAGTCAAATCAAGGTAATCAATTTTTTTGTGTATTCTATTCTCCTGTGAACGTGAGGCCATACCTATTATGGTTTATTTCTTCTAAAAACTTTTTCAACTTTGTTTCTCCACCTTTCCAAATTAGTATAATGTCGTCAATATATCGGTGGTAAAATTTTATGTATGGACGATATTTTTCCACATAAATGTTCTCTTCCTTCCATTTATTTAGAACGATGTTCGCTACTCTGGGGGCAAACTTTGCCCTCATGGCTACACCTTTAGTTTGAGAATAGTAGTTGCCTTTATACCAGAAGTAGCATCTGCTCATGGCCATTTCCAGGCCTTCCAGGGTGATATTCATTTGTGTCTGTTTTAAGTCTGTGTGGTTATGCATTGCCCATTTCACACTTTCCAAAGCGTCCTTTTGTCAAATGCTAGTGTTTACATCGATTGTAACTAGTAGTTGTTCGTTCTCCTCTTTGATGTCTTTGAGATCTACTAATAATTGTCTACTGTCTAAAAGATGAGACTTCCCCTTTCTGGCCAGTGGCTGCAGGAACTGATCTAAATATTGTCCTAGTCTTGAGAAGACAGAATTTATGCCACTCACTATAGGCTATCCGGGGGGTTTCTCCTGGTTTTTATGGACTTTAGGGAGATAATAAATCACTGGTGTCTTTGGCGCTCTCAGGAGTAAATACTTTGCTTCCTTTTTGTCGATGATTCCCTCCTTCTTTCCATTCTCTAAAATTGTTTTAAATTATTTTCATATTCTCTCTTAGGATTTTTCCTCAATTTCTTATATGTCCCCTCAACTTGTAATAGATTGTTCATCTCTTCTTCATAATCTACCTTATTTAGAATAACTAGGAATCCTCATTTGTCTGCTGGCCTTATCACAATTCCCTTCCTTTTTTCAATTTGTTTAATACTTTTCCAGATGTTTTCATCCTTTGATTTCTCACTCTTCAGCTTCTTAATATCTTCTTCCACCAGTTTTTTGAAAACTTCCAAACTCGCACTATTCACATTTTTAGGGTTAAAAGTTGATTTATTTTTAAGTGCCGTATGAACATACACGGTGGGGTCAGATATTGTGGAATTGATCTTCTTTTGGGTGAAGAATTTTTTGATATTTAATTTTTTAATGAATTTTTGTAAGTCAATGAAGGTTTCAAATTTATCCAGTCCTTTGTAAGATGCATATTTCAGACCTAAATCTAGAAGTTTGATCTCTTCCTCACTAAAACAAACGTCGCTTAAATTGAAAATGCCACTTCCTAATGTTCGCATCATCTTTTTCTTTGTTCCCCCTTGTTTTCCTCTTGCCCGTTTCCTCTGTTCCATCCTTGATGATTCTGGGGTCTCCTCATATCTTCTTCCCTGTGGTGTCTGGGAAAGTCCCAATATACTTCTCTGGGTCTTGGGTAGAGTGTTTTGGGTCCTCTGTGTTGCCATCTTGCATTTCGGGGTGGGCCCCAGCTTGGTGCATAATCCCATCTTGGTGGTCTTGGGGGGCCGTTTCCCCAGAATCTTGGAGGTCTGTGTCCTGGTCCCCTGGGAAAATCCCTCCTATGCGTATCCTGATGTGTGTCCCTTAGAGGTGAGTAACAGTTAGGGTGTCTTGGTATGCCTGGGGTCCTGGGTGTATCATATTAATGGTGTGGATTATTCCTATACTCTCCTCTCGGCAGTACCCCCCTATCCCTTGGTCTGGGGGATGGAGCTCTGTATGTTGTTGGTCTTTGGATCAGTGGGGTTCTCAGGGTTCTCTGAGTCCTAAGCCCTTCCCCTTCCCAAATTTCCTCTTCACTATCCTCTGAATCCCTTGATTCATCATTCATGGAGTCATCTGTGATATCTTCCTCTTGGTAGCAATTCTCTGTTTGCCATTTATACACTCGGGCGTTTTTATAATCCAGTATGACTCTTAATTTTTTTCTGTTGGATCTGTTTATCATATTTTTGTATATGTTCCTGTAAGTTTTTTTCTTTATCTTTATAATCTTTATTGTCGCTGTAAGTCATCAATTGTTCTTTAATAATCTGTATCTCACTTTCTATCATTTTTAATTTGAATTGTCTCCTCTTATTTATCATTTGTAGCAATTCTCGTTCTTTGTGGTGGAAAAATTGGTACCACTCTTCCATAAGATTTTTATCATTTATACCATCATTAGGTGAAAATTCCCATCTCAATCTCCTATGGGTTATTTTTTATGATTTATTTTTAGGACATTTTTATCCAATTATTAATATGATCTCTCCTATAGGTTGCAGGTTGGGCAACATTTTTTTCTATCACAATTTTTTTCTACCACAATTTTATCTAATTTAATAAATAATAAACGTTTTATACTATCACATCATACTAGCACATTTTTTAAACTTTTATTTATTTTTTTCATTTCTTATACATTTTTTCTTAATATTTATTTATTTAATTTCCCATTTATGGATGTAACCTTGAGCCATAGTACGATAAAGTATGAAGTAGGTATCTCCTACATGGAGATATATACATGTGTCACCTTTCCTCATACACCTAACATCAGCGGATCTACATATTAAATAAGGTTTCACATAAAGTACTGATCCCTTTAATAGCAATGTTATAAGTAACGGCAACACATTTTTTACACATCTTTTATGAAAGTACACCCAGTTTTTTATTTTTTTATTTATTTATGTAATGGTACGATTGTAACATTGTCCTGCTGCGATCCCAATACAAACGATTCTTGCTTGAATACATACAATTTTGAGGGCTGATCCACAACAATATGGACCTCCCACAGGCCTTCACGAAAATGGCGGCTAATCACCAAGAGGTGCAGCACCTGTAATAGCCCTATATAACTCCGGGAGTGTACCAAGATGGCACCGCTTCAGTAGACGTCCAATGACGAAACACGTAGAGTGGCGCCATACATCGTACGTCACTTCCAGTAATCAGCAATGTAATCAGCAGTGGAATGCAGATAACACAGCAGACTGACCCAGGAAGCTGGGGAACCATTTGAATGATACACGCTCATTAAATCTCCATAAATGTGAGTGGATTTTACTCGTTTACCATATTAAAGAGTTTTAATATACTACACAAGAAAGCGGCTCCTCTCTTTTTCATGTACGCTATTATGAGGGATGCCTGGATGATGAAGGAAATATAGGAACACCTGAGACCTCTATGCTGGCACCCCCTGGTGTTGTCTGGTAAGTTTTCTAACCATTGGGGAGCACGGAGCAGACTCACCTGGCACATGATTGAAGTGGAATAATCACTTATGCACCATTATTCAAGAGGTGTTGTCTTTTCACAATTTTTCGAATGGACTGTTGAGCATGGTTCACATCACTGGTGGATCACAGTATACAGATAAATTTATTTATACATTTGTGTATGTAATTTTTGGCATCTTATGTATTTGTTGAAATAAGGATAATCATTGTCACTTGTTTACACATCACCACGATTTATATAATATAATTTTTTAATTTTTTTTTTATTTATATTTATTTTTATTTTTTATATATATATATTTTCATATATCTAGATATAATTTATCAGTTTTTGCTCTCTATATATTGATTTATATGTATTTATCAGACATTAGCATATTTTGGGAGAATTTGTGAGGCAACTCATATGTGACACTTTAGCACCTTATGAAATTTGCACATGCACTTTTTTGTAATAGGAATATACCTTGATATTTACCCACCTCCATTTATACTGAGAATTTAGTCTTTTTTACCTACATCCATTTAACCCTGAAGACGTGTAAGTGAATCCAGCAGGGCATAATTATTTGTTTTTTTGGCTATAAGATTCAACTACACCTAGGTGAAGTTACGGTGGGGGCTGCAGCTCTAAGAGTGAATTTGTTATCTGTCTGCGTGGAACACATACATATAACTATTTACCCGTACTGTGGCTGTGGGATTATCATAAATGGCCGATTTCCATGACAGGATGGGGTCCGGCATTCCTACAAATTTGAGCGTCTCCTGGAGAAAAGTCTAGTCCACCCTGTCAAAGGCCTTTTCAGTGTCTGTGGAGAGGAGCAGTAGGGGAATATGGGATAGTTTTGCCTTTTCTATGATGTTCAGTGTCTGAATAGTATTATCCCTGGCTTCTCTTGTCCAGATAAAGCCAACTTGATCTGGTGCAATTAAGCGTTGCAATAGGACATTCAGCCTAGAGGCAAGGATTTTAGTAAATAGTTTTACATCACAGTTCAGAAGGGAAATGGGCCTGTAACTGGCACATAATAATGGGTCCTTAACCGGCTTAAGGATCATGGATATTGAGGCACACAGCATATCTGCAGGGAGGCTGTGTCCGTCCATCAAAGCATTGAAGGCCAAGAGAAAGTCGGGCTCCAAATAGTACTGGTACATTTGATAGTACGGGAGGGTGATTCCGTCAAGTCCGGGTGACTTACCGGATTGAGAGTCAGCTATGGCAGATGCAAATTCCTCTGCCATAATAGGTTTAGACAGGCCCTCTCGCTCCTCTGTCGTCAGTGTAAGAAGGTCGTTTTCTCAAAGAAAATTGCTGATATCTAAGGAGTTTTGGGGCATCGACCGTGAAGTAGAAGTCAGATCCAAATTGTATAATTTTAAGTAAAAAGCATGGAAAGTCCCCGTTAGTTCTGGAGAATGTACTTTGAAGCCTGATGGCGAGAGAAGAGCGGGAACATAGGTATGGGAGCGATTGGCACGTAAATAATTGGCCAGTAACTGACCACATTCATCACCGTATTCATAGAAAGAATGACGGGCCTTTAAAAGTACATGTTTAGCTTTGTACATGGAATGATCCCATATGGCCTCCTGAAGACAAACCAGCTCTGTTTCAATAGTGCTGTCTGGCTGAGTCTTGTGCTGACATTCTAAAGTTTTACGCGACGTTGTTTGGCCGCATGACCATGTTTGATTAGGAGTCCCCTGATAAAACACTTATGCTCTGCCCACAATGAGATCGGATTTTTCACAGAATCTAATTTCAGGATCTTTTAAGAGCACCTCATTAAGTCGTCACGTAGAAGTCCTAGGGGATGCTTACGAAATAGCTAATTCCAGAAGGATGGGGGCATAATCGGAGAGTGCAATGTGGCCGATATCTAAAAAAACTATTGTTTTAAGAACTTTTATTTGCATTGATACACATCCCCCAGGGCAGGTCCCGGGTCCCCATACCCTTTTTATGGCAATGCATATAAGCCTTTAAAATGAGTACTTTTGATTTTTCATGTTCGTGTCCCATAGACTTTAATGAGGTTCGCATGTTCACTAGAACTTTTTGCTTGTTCGCGGTGTTCTGGTGCAAACCGAACTGAGGGGATGTTCGGCCCATCCCTAATCAATAGTATAATTCCGCATTTACATTTATGGTCAGCAGTGAAGTTTTCCCTTATGTAATCAGTGGTGAACGAACTTTGTTGGTGGTAAGTAGGGATGGGCGCTCTGTTTGAGTCGAACGTAAGTTGGACTGTTCGGCAAATCTCAACCATTATGGGGCGCTCGTGCCAAATTAGAGAGCCCCATAATACAGTGCGAGACCACGGGGAATTACACACTCTGATTTGCCAAAGCATTCTCATGGCTTGCATGCTTCGGCCAATCACAGCGCGCTCTGCTGTGAGAGCCA
This sequence comes from Glandirana rugosa, assembly GCA_018402905.1. Lineage (NCBI taxonomy): Eukaryota > Metazoa > Chordata > Amphibia > Anura > Ranidae > Glandirana > Glandirana rugosa. The sequence continues at coordinate 1,338,173 of BLSH010459336.1, read as the reverse complement.
TGATTGGCCAGAGGCAGGGTGCCTTTGGCCAATCATGGCTCAGGGGTCTCAGTCCACGCCCCACGCTATCTAAGGCTGCTTAAACAGCGGCCGTATGTAGTGTGTGAACATGGAGACTGGAGACTGGAACCTCGATCTAGTTTAGCTAGTTTAGTTAGCGGCGTGTAGGTAGTGTAGTATATAGATCTAGTGTAGAGTATATACAGGTAGTGCAGCCAGTGAAGTATATAGATCTAGTATAGAGTATATACAATCAGTGCAGGCAGTGTAGTATATAGATCTAGTGTAGCCTATTTACAACCAATGCAGGCAGTGTAAGAATATATATATATATATATATATACAGTATCTCACAAAATTGAGTACACCCCCTCACATTTTTGTAAATATTTTATTATATCTTTTCATGTGACAACACTGAAGAAATTACACTTTGTTGCAATGTAAAGTAGTGAGTGTACAGCTTGTATAACAGTGTAACTTTGCTATCCTCTCAAAATAACTCAACACAGAGACATTAATGTCTAAACCGCTGGCAACAAAAGTGAGTACACCCCTAAGTGAAAAAGTCTAAATTAGGTCCAAAGTGTCAATATTGTGTGTGGCCACCATTATTTTCTAGCACTGCCTTAACCCTCTTGGGCATGGGGTTCACCAAAGCTTCACAGGTTTCCACTGGAGTGCTCTTCCACTCCTCCATGAGTACATCACGGACTGGTGGATGTTAGAGACCTTGCGCTCCTCCACCTTCCGTTTGAGGATGCCCTACAGGTACTCGATAGGGTTTAGGTCTGGAGACATGCTTTGCCAGTCCATCACCTTTACCATCAGATTATTTAGCAAGGCAGTGGTGGTCTTGGAGGTGTGTTTGTTATCATGTTGGAATACTACCCTACGGCCCAGTCTCCAAAGCGAGGGGATCATGCTCTGCTTCAGTATGTCACAGTACATGTTTGCATTCATGGTTCCCTCAATGAACTGTAGCTCCCCAGTGTCGGCAGAACTCATGCAGCCCCAGACCATGACACTCCCACCACCATGCTTGATTGTAGGCAAGACACACTTGTCTTTGTACTCCTCACCTGGTTGCCACCACACACTCTTGACACCATCTGAACCAAATAAGTTTATCTTGGTCTCATCAGACCACAGGACATGATTCCAGTAATCCATGTCCTCAGTCTACTTGTCTTCAGAAAACTGTTTGCGGGCTTTCTTGTGCATCATCTTTAGGAGAGGTTTCCATCTGGGATGACGGCCATGCAGACCAATTTGATGCAGTGTGCGGAGTATGGTCTGAGCATTGACAGGCTGACCCCCCACTCCTTCAACCTCTGCAGCAATGCTGGCAACACTCATACGTCTATTTTCCAAAGACAACCTCTGAATATGATGCTGAGCACATGCACTCAACTTCTTTGGCCAACCATGGCAAGGCCTGTTCTGAGTGGATGGAAAATCACAGCCATTTTCTTGTAGACCAAATTATACAGTGTTACTCCAACTAAGCTTTCCTGTGTCTTCAAATTGCTTCTGGTTTACTGTTGGGGACTGACTGCATGGGAGGAGCTGACTGGACCCCCTACCACTGTCCCTCTGGTGTGGATCTGCTGGACATCTACTTACACCCATGTGCTGATGATCTCTGTTATAGGGATCATAGAGGCCTGGTAAGTAGGAATTTTGGCTCACAGGTGAAGGACTGCACAGTAACTCTGAATGTCTTTAGCTAGACAGACAACTTGGAACGGACTTATCACTATCAATGCACCAAGGATCTTGGATTTTTGGTCACTTACACTTTACTAAGGATGGACTTTAATATGAAATGTATTCATGAACTTTATTTATTACCTGAATCATATGCACTTTTACCTTTTTGTTCGCTATTTGCACAATAGGTTAGATTTCAATATGAAATAGATTTACGGACGTCACTTACATTGATCATATGCACTTAATGTTTGATTACTATTTGCACAAAGGGTTTACCCTAATCCCTAGTGGTCAGTTTACATTAATTTAAGAGCGCGGTTAATACTCATATATTTTCTATCTGTTCTGAGTGGAACCTGTCCTGTTAAACCTCTGTATGGTCTTGGCCACCGTGCTGCAGCTCAGTTGCCGGGTCTTGGCAATCTTCTTATAGCCTAGGCCATCTTTATGTAGAGTAACAATTCTTTTTTTCCTCAGAGAGTTCTTTGGCATGAGGTGCCATGTTGAACTTTGAGTGACCATTATGAGAGAGTGAGAGTGATAGTACCAAATTTAACACACCTGCTCCCCATTCACACCTGAGACCTTGTAACACTAACGAGTCACACGACACCGGGGAGGGAAAATGGCTAATGGGCCCAATTTGGACATGTTTACTTAGGGGTGTACTCACTTTTGTTGCCAGTGGTTTAGACATTATTGGCTGTGTGTCAAGTTTTGAGGGGCAGAAAATGTACACTGTTATACAAGCTGTATACTTACTACTTTACATTGTAGCAAAGTGTCATTTCTTCAGTGTTGTCACATGAAAAGATATAATAAAAATTTAAAAAAATGTGAGGGGTATACTCACTTTTGTGAGATAATATATATATATATATATATATATATATATATATATATATGCTGCAAAGTGTAGACTATTTATACAGCTCATTCAGTGTACAGTATATAGAGGCAGTGCAGGCAGTGTAAGAATATATATATATATATATATATATATATATATATATATATATATATATATATTTATATGCACGCTGCATTCAGTGTAGACTATATATACACTGCATTCGGCGGTGTACAGTAGATAATCCACTTCAGGCGGTGTATTAATATATATATACAGGCTAGTTTATATATACATACATATATATATATGTATATATATATATATATATATATATATATATATATATATATATACTCTGCATTCAGTGTAGTGTGTATATATACTATATATACAGTGCATTCGGCGGTGTACAGTATGTAATACAGTGTAGTGCGTTTTTGAAAAAAATCCCCATCATGTCCGGAAGGCCACCAAGGAGAGGCAGGCGCTCCCAGGCCACTAAAAGAGGGCAAACACCCTCTGTGCCTACAGTGAACAGTGGTGGTGGCGGACATGGTGCATCCTCTACAGGCGGGTCATGCCTGTCCTTTTTTTCTGCTGTTAGCCGTGTTATTAAACCACAACATGCAGAAGAGTTGGTGGAGTGGATAACTAAGCCATCCTCATCCTCCTCATCCTCTGTCAGCCAGGTTCATACTAGTTTGTCTTCCAACACAGCTGCCAAAGCGGCCTATTCCACCGGCTCCTTGTGCACAGTTACTCCTTCCGTAGCCCCACCATCATGCACAGAGAAGTCACCAGAATTATTTGACCATAGTATTGGTTACATGCTGATGGTGGATGTGCAGCAGTTTGAAGACTCCGATGTTGGTTCCCAGGTTGAGGAAGGGAGTAATGCGAGCCTAGAGAGAGGGGATGCCACAGAAGTACAAGAAACTAGCAGTCATTTTCCCCCAGCTGCAGCATACTGCAAACTTTGCTCCAGTGACGAAGAGGGAGGAGATGATGAGGACACTTACTGTACTTGGGTGCCTGAGAGAAGAGAGGAGGAAAGTGAGGAGGAGCAGGAAGCACAACTCCAATGAGGCAGGATGCCCTCCAGGGGCCAGCTTAAGGGCAGCCACTCTATTGCATCACACCACAGAGCTCCACAGGTGCAGGGCACTGATGACTCCCCGCTGACTTCCAAAAGTTCAATGGTGTGGGCTTTTTTTAACACTTGTGCAGTAGATTGCACCATTGCTATTTGCAATCTATGTCTGAAGCGGATCAAGCGCGGCCAGCAGCCGCTTGGGCACCATATGCTTGACAAGACATATGACAACCTGCCATGCAGCCTGTTATCAACAGCACCTCAAAGACCCACATAATAAAACAAGGTGGACTTCTCCTTGTTCCTCATCTGTGACCTCAAGCCCTACTATAGCCTTGGATGCCCTATGCCCTCCTTGGACAGGGCGGTCAGCAACAAGGTTCATATTACCACTGACTCATGGTCCAGCAGGCATGGTCAGGGACGTTACCTTTCCTTCATGGTGCACTGAGTAACTCTGCTGGCAGCTGGGAAGGATGCAGGACAGGGTTCAGTGTTGGAGCTAGTTCTGCCACCACGCCTCCAAAAAAATTGTGGTGATTCTGCCACATCTGCTTCCTCCACCTCCTCCTCTTCTTCCTCTGTGGCCTCTTCTGTCCTCTAAACTAGCAGTGCTCCCTAAGCGTTCAAGGGGATACGCAAGCAGCCAGGCTAACAGATGCCATGCAATGCTTCAGTTTGTCTGTCTAGGGGATAGGAACCACACAGGGGCAGAGATTCTGTCAGCTCTGCGGGGGCAGGCTCAGAGGTGGTTGACGCCACGGCAGCTTGAGCCAGGAATGGTTGAATGCACAATGGCACCAACCTTCTCTCTACCCTCCGACAGGGACACTTGACATGTTCCATGCTTGGCACACAACCTGAATTTGGTGGTGCAGCATTTCTTGACCAGGTACCCAGGCTTACCAGATATTCTGAGGCAGGCCAGAAAAGTCTGTGGTCATTTCCAGTGGTCATACAATGCCAGTGCTCGGCTGACTGACAATCAGTGGGAATTCAACCTGCCCACCAACTGCCTCATTTGTGACATGCCCACCAGGTGGAACTCAACATTGGCAATGCTGCAGTGGCTGCACTCACAGCAGAGGACCATCAATGAGTACCTGTGTGAGTATGGCACAGGACAGGCTCAGGGGAGCTTGGCTTCTTTTCGCCACACCAGTGGCTACTGATCAAGGATGCATGCACTGGCCTGTCACCATTTGAGGAGGTCACAAGGATTGTGAGCAGCAACAATGCATGCATCAGTGACACTGTCTCACTAGTCTTCCTGCTGGAGCACACACTTCCTGGAATCATGGACAGGGCAGATGAGGCAGAACAGCGGGAGGAAGAGGAGGACTTCCTTTCCTCTCAAGGCCCCCTTTATGCAGATAGCATTCCTACAGGGCCACCAAATACACAGGAATAAGAGGAGGAGGAGGATTATGTCAGCATGGGATGGCTTTCAGTCCCCAGAAAACCAAGAAGTTGTACATGGCTGGGAGGAAGTAGTTCCTGACAATGTCATCCTCAGCGACCCAGAGGACTCTCATGTCTGCTCAAACTTATGCTGCATGGTCTCCCTGATTCTGCAAAGACCGCGAAAAGACCCCAGGCTTCATGGTATCAAGGAGAGGGATCATTACTGGCTGGCAACCCTTACAAGGTTACAATGGTAAAGTTGCAGAGCTCATCCTGTCTTCGCAAAGGAAGCAGAGGATGAAACATCTTCAGGATACCTTGAAGCAAAGTTTGTTGGAGGTTACCATTTCCTGCTGCTGGACAAAGCGTGCAATGTGTGGAATGTTCCTTGCACGCTGTGCGTTCCCACACCCGCCGGGGCAGACTTTTCTCCATGAGTTGTGAGCGTGGCTGCATCATGGGTATGGGAGTCTGTGGGGGCAGCCAATACATAAGAATGATACCAATATTTCATATGTTGTCCATTAATAGACCTATTCTTGTATGTCTTTGTATATGTTACCTAATGTAATGTTTTTTATCCTTTATAGTGCGACACAGGCATCCAATGTAATTTTGTACATTTCTCTATGTAAAAAAGACTCCTGAAGAAGCGGTAATATACTAACATGTTGAGTTTACAGAAAAGTATATATGTATCCACCATGATCAAAGCCACATGTGCAATATTTTTAAAAATGATATTTTGTAATAAAAATGTATATTTTTTATAAATAAGTTTGTATCTGGCATGTGTACGGTACCATCAAAGTCCATTGTTATAGCCTCCAGAAGAATTATTTTCTTCTCGCTTTCCTGAGCATCCACTGAGTTACTGGGTCTTGAAGATGGACCACTGGCTGGAACTTGCTCAATATGCAATCAAGCAACTGGCTTGTCCTGCATCGAGCGTGCTTTCTGAATGGACATTCTGCACTGCTGGAGGGTTTGTAACGGATCAAAGAGTGTGCCTGTCCACAGACTCCATTGATAGGCTCAAATTTATAAAAATGAATGAGTCCTTGATCAGCAGCTATCAAGCCCCTAATGCTGATCTAATTGATTAAATTTCCTATGGGATCCCTTGCAGCCTGCCTACACTGCCTATCCTATTCCTCCTGAATCCTGATGATGCTAGCTTTCAACAATATTTTGGATTTAGGGCACCACCAAAACCCTAGGCCCAATTTTTCTGCACCTGTTTGACTGGGGCATATATTTAAAATAATTTTTAACAGCAGGGCCTGTTCCTGTGCCCAACAAGAGTAACTGCGAGGGGTTACAGTGTTCTGCCACCACCAACATCCAAGGTCCAATTTTTCTGCACCTGTTTGACTGGGGCATGTCATTACAATTTTTTAAATAATTTACAACAGCAGGGCCTGTTCCTGTGCCCAACAAGAGTAACTATGAGGGGTTACAGGGTTCTGCCACCACCAACACCCAAGGCCCAATTTTTCTGCACCTATTTGACTGGGGCATGTTATTATAATTTTTTTAATAATTTACAACAGCAGGGCCTGTTCCTGCGACCAACAAGAGTAACTGTGAGGGGTTACGGTGTTCTGCTACCACCAACACCCAAGGCCCAATTTTTCTGCACCTGTTTGACTGGGGAATGTGATTACAATCTTATAGAGTGCAGTCCCCGTAGTATATATAATACAGTTCAGACTATATGGTGCAGTCAGTGTAGTATATATAGCACAGTGTATTGAAGTGGTTAAGGGGAACCCTATGGAAGAATTAGTAAAAAAAATGGCATGGGGTGCCCCCCAAAATCCATATCAAGCCCTTCGGGACTGGTAAGGATATAAAGGGAAACCCCGCGCCATTTTTTTTTTTAAAAAGGGCCTGGTTTGGATTTTGGGGGGACCCCATGCAAATTTTTCCTGTGATTTTTGATCTATATTGCCGTGAGCCAGCAATACATTACAGCTGTGAGCAAGTTTGAATGACTTTTATCTTTAAAATGTGCTGTGGCACTGTTCTAAACATCACACAGTTGTGCCACTTTACAGGCAGACCAAGGGGAACACCCAGGCATGATATTTAAAGGCATATTTCATTTTTTTTTTCACTTTCAGCATTATTAACCACTTCCCTACCGCCATATGCAGAATGACGGCTGGGAAGTGGTTCTGTTATCCTGACTGGGCGTCATATGACGTCCAGCAAGATAACAAGCCAGCGCGCGCTCGCAGTGCCATGAAGCGCAGCAATCATTGGTGTAGTGTGTCAGTCTGACACACCGCATCTTCGATCACGGTAAAGAGCTTCTGTCAGAAGCTCTTTACCACGTGATCAGCTGTGAGGAATCGCAGCTGATCACAGTGTAAACAGGAGAAGCCACATATCAGCTTTTCCTCTACTCATGTCTGCAGACGCGACTAGATGAGAGCGTAGACCACCAGGGAGAGCCCACCCAGAACTACCAGGGAGACAACCATGGAAGCCCACCCTGACCACCAGGGAGCCCACCCAGGGACCACCAGGTAAGGGGCACAGTGTCCAACAGGGATGCCACCCAGGACCACCAAAGAATGTCAGGGAAGGGCCACCAAGTTAGTGCCATCTAGCTTTGCCGCCTATCAGTGCCCACCAGTGCCACCTATCAGTGCCACCTAACATTGCCCAGTGCCGCCTATCAGTGCCCATCAGTGCTGCCTATGACTGCCCATCAGTGCACTTCAGTGACGCCTATGAGTGCCCATCAGTGCCGCCTATGTGTGCCCATCAGTGCCGCTTATCAGTGCCCGTCAGTAGTGCTGCTTATCAGTGCCGCCTATCAGTGCTGCATATATCTGCCTCATAATCAGTGCCAATCAGTACTGCCTCATCAGTGCCCATTAGTGCCCATCAGTGTAGTCTCATCAGTGCCCATCAGTGAAGGAGAAAATGTACTTATTTACAAAGTTATGTGACAGAAACAAAGAAAAACTTTTTTTTTTCAAAACTTTCATTTTTATTTATATTTGTAGCGGAAAAAATAAAAACCCCAGTGGTAATCAAATACCACCAAAAGAAAGCTCTATCTGTGGGGAAAAAAATGCTAAAAATTTTGTTTGGGTACAAAGTTGCACGACCGCGCAATTTTCATTCAAAATGTGACAGCGCTGAAATCTGAAAATTGGTCTGGGAGGGAAAGGGGGTTAAGTGCCTAGTATTGAAGTGGTTAAAATCACTGTTCCTGAAAAAAACTATTGTTTTAAAAACTTTTTTTGCATTGATACATGTCCCCTAGGGCAGTACCCGGGTCCCCATACATTATTTTGGCAATAACTTGCATATAAGCTTTGAAAATGAACACTTTGTTGTTCATTGTTGGCAGAATTATGCAGGCTGTGCTGGATGGATTCTCATTCTGCTCAGCACCTTTATTAAACCTACTGAGTGCTGGCAGTCCCTTGGCACAAATCAGGAGACTCTGAACACATGCCTCAGTTGCTGGGTCTAGTGAAACTCTTTGCCATTATCCCATGGTTCTGGAAAGATTACATAGATATAGTCCTGAAGACTTATAGAAGGGCCAACCACTGTCAATTTCAGGGACAGGTCCTCAGCTTGTAGTGGCAAGTAAAACTGGAAGCTTAGGAACATGATCTCTACATATACTGTGTGTACATGTGTGTGTGCCACCCCTCCTGTGTGGGGTAAAGTGGTTGTCGTACATCCAACACAAGATGTGGGCTAGCATTACCTCAAGGTGGATCCATGACAGAAGTGAAGAGTGTTGCACAGCAATAAAGGCTACCAGTCACTTAGTCTTTTCCAGTTTTATTGTTGTGACTCACAGGGAGAAAGGGCTAGGGTTAGGTCTCCATTCTCAAACAGGGCTCCAAACTCTCCCAAACGTTCTCCTCTATCCAAAGGAGTGCCATGCTCCTCTAAGGGCAGATGCCAATCCCAGAGCAAGACCTCCATTGGGCTCTTTTACCTTGAAAGCCATACCCTCCTCGAACAGGCAAGGCAGCTTAAAGAATTTTGTGCTAGGCCCCATGCAGGCTCCAAACCTACACAGCGCAAACCTTTGCACACACCTCCCAGGTCGTAGCACACTGAAAAAGTGAGCTCATCAGGCCACTCTCCAAGCTTTATAACCTTCCCTCACATGCACCACTGGCATGAATCTCCTAGTGGTAGCCAGAGTGGGTATAAAGGCTCAATAGCACAAGATTTGCTACTGTCCCGTTACTATTAACTTGAATGCCAGTGACAACTAGTGGGGGCAGTAGGGAACTGCAACAATCCGAAAAACACAGGAGAGAAACCAAATGAAAAACTACATATTGTCCCAAGCAAACTACTACCCAAGAAAGATACATTTACTAGACACAACTGAAGACAGGGTGGCTAAATGTGTGTGTGTGTATAAATATATATATATATATATATATATATATATATATATATTCTACAGTATCTCGCAAAAGTGAGTACACCCCTCACATTTTTGTAACTATTTTATTATATCTTTTCATGTGACAACACTGAAGAAATTACACTTTGCTCCAATGTAAAGTAGTGAGTATACAACCTGTATAACCATGTAAATTTGCTGTCCCCTCAAAATAACTCAACACACAGCCATTAATGTCTAAACCGCTGGCAACAAAAGTGAGTACACCCCTAAGTGAAAATGTTCAAATTGGGCCCAAAGTGTCAATATTTTGTGTGGCCACAATTATTTTCCAGCACTGCCTTAACCCTCTTGGGCATGGAGTTCACCAGAGCTTCACAGGTTGCCACTGGAGTCCTCTTCCACTCCTCCATGACGACATCACGGAACTGGTGGATGTTAGAGACCTTGCGCTCCTTCACCTTTCGTTTGAGGGCGCCCCACAGATGCTCGTTAGGATTTAGGTCTGGAGACATGCTTGGCCAGTCCATCACCTCTACCCTCAGCTTCTTTAGCAAGGCAGTGGTCGTCTAGGAGATGTGTTTGGGGATGTTATCATGTTGGAGTACTGCCCTGTGGCCCAGTCTCCGAAGGGAGGGGATCATGCTTCGGTATGTCACAGTGCATGTTGGCATTCATGGTTCCCTTAATGAACTGTAGCTCCCCAGTGCCGGCAGCACTCATGCAGCTCCAGACCATGACACTCCCACCACCATGCTTGACTGAAGGCAAGACACACTTGTCTTTGTACTCCTCACCTGGTTGCCACCACACACTCTTCACTTGATCTGAACCAAATGAGTTTATCTTGGGCTCATCAGACCACATGGTTCCAGTAATTCATGTCCTTAGTCTGCTTGTCTTCGGCAAACTATTTGCAGGCTTTCTTGTGCATCATCTTTAGAAGAGGTTTCCTTCTGGGACGACAGCTATGCAGACAAATTTGATGCACTGTGCAGTGTATGGTCTGAGCACTGACAGGCTGACCCTCCCCCCATCCCTTCAAACTCTGCAGCAATACTGGCAGCACTCATACGTCTATTTCCCAAAGACAACCTCTGGATATGACGCTGAGCACGTGCACTCAACTTCTTTGGTCGACCATGGTGAGGCCTGTTCTGAGGGGAACCTGTCCTGTTAAACCACTATATGGTCTTGGCCACCATGCTACAGCTCAGTTTCAGGGTCTTGGCAGGGTTATTATAGCCTAGGCCAACTTTATGTAGAGCAACAATTCTTTTTTTCAGATCCTCAGAGAGTTCTTTGTCATGGGGTGCCATGTTGAACTTCAAGTAACCAGTATGAGAGAGTGAGAGCGATAAAAATAACAAATTTACCACACCTGCTCCCCATTCACACCTGAGACCATGTAGCACTAACGAGTCACATGACACTGGGGAGGAGAAATAGCTAACTGGGCCCAATTTGGACATTTTCACTTAGGGATGTACTCAATTTGTTGCCAGAGGTTTAGACATTAATGGCTGTGTGTTAAGTTATTTTGAGGGGACAGAAAATTTACACTGTTATACAAGCTGTACACTCACTACTTTGCATTGTAGCAAAGTGTCATTTCTTCAGTGTTGTCACATGAAAATAGAAAATAGCGAGAGTGAGAGAGTATGACCAATGAACTTCAAGTTGTACCGTGGGGTACTGTTTCTTGAGAGACTCCTAGACTTTTTTTCTTAAC
>BLSH010459336.1:1288137-1302361 GCA_018402905.1 Glandirana rugosa | reverse complement strand
CCGGACCGAACCCGAACGATTTTTGAAATGTCCGGGTCCGTGCCACGGACACCCTAAAGTTCGGTACGGACCCGAACGTTACAGTCCGGGTTCGCTCAACACTAATTTTAATAAATACAACAGTATTACACTATTTTGGGCTTTCCTTTCACACATACATGTCCCGCTCCATGGAGACTGGATGTTTTGGGAGGTGAGGAATACGTTTGGTTGGCGAGGAACACACTTGGTAAAAGTAATGGGAGATCTGTTTAGCCCTGGATTGATGCCCACAGAGGCTATCTGCCTGCGATTTGGACTGTCCTAGCGATAGGCAGTCAACTGGCTCTGGTAAGAGTCTTGTGTTATCAGTGTGGGGTGACACCGACACTATCCTCCTCTCTCTCCCATCGCTTGGTGAAAGGTCCTGCTTCTTCAGCCTTTTTGGTTAAAATAATTTTTTTGAACAGAGATACATCATAAACTTGGGACTTTTCTTTGGACATTTATTGGACGCAGTTATTACAGCACCTTAATTCTGCACTTGCACTTTCTTTAATGTTTATTAATTGTGTTCACATATTTATATATGTTAAACGCATACCCCCTTATTGAGGTGATACGTATTTTGATGTAATCTATATACATATTTAATTGCACTTAATATCTTTGCATTAATTTGCACATATTAGTATTTAATTTTATTTTCATTTTTTCATAATTCTAAAGAGGAATTGCGCAACTTGCATAAGTTATATTTCATGTGTGGGTGGTATCCTATTTAGTTGCTGCAGTCCATTACCACTAATAAGTTCTAATAATATTTTTAGTGCTGTATATAATCCACAAATCGGTTCCAGCCCAATGACTGCCATCACTTCCTCAACACATTTTGTCACCTAGTCTTTTTTCAAATTACTTGCTATTCTGGTACATAAGTACTAGAAGGTGTGTGCGGACGTGTGTTCTCACCTTATGTTATGAAAGAAACAGCCGAGGTAAAGTCCAGCAATATTCATGCATTTCAAGAATTACAGAGAAAGAAGCAAGAGAAGCAAATGACAGGCAAGGAGCTTATTTCATGTACTTAATGTTATTTTTCTTAGAATTATACTGTATGCTAAATTTGGAACCACTGATTAGCCAGGCAATCATTTTCATATACAACATAAAATGCATAAAAGATGGACAATCCCCCCCAATCCACCCCAATGTGAAAACCTGAGTGCTTTCACACTGGGGCGGTGCACTTGCAGGACGTTAAAAAAGTCCTGCAAGCATCAACTTTGGGGCGGTGAAGGGAGCGGTGTATATACCGCTCCTCTACCGCCCCTACCATTGAAATGAATGGCAAGCGCTTCTGAAGCGGCTGTACGCCGCTTCGGTAGCGCGGAGCGCCGGCACTTTTAGCCCCGTTTTAACCCCTTGTGGGGGGGTTAAAAGCACCGCGGTCCCAACTGAATAGCGGAGCCATATCGCCGGTAAAACTTCGCTAAAACTAGCAGGGTTTTACAGCGGCTAAGCCGCAGTGTGAAAGTAGCCTTATGGTCTCCATTTTCAAAGCTCACAGCAAGTCAATCAGCTTGTGCTGTCACTGCTCTCTATCATTTTATAGCGCATCCCATACTGTCATTCACCTTAGATATTGTCACAGAGCTAACTACAGAAACAAGAAAAGATACTCCTGTGCTCAGATCCCAATAGTTTGTACATGTATTTAAACTATCAGGTGCTAAAGGAGTGTGACTACATGTTAACACAAAATTCTGGATATACCCTCTGCACACTGCTACACCCTTCCCAGCAAACTATGCAATGAAAAACAGGCATATTTAGCTCACATATATTGCAATACATTATTATTATTATTATTATTATACAGAATTTATATAGCGCAGACAGTATGCGCAGTGCTTTACAATATTAAGGCAGACAGTACAATTACAATACAATTCAATACAGGAGGAATCAGAGGGCCTTGCTACATGTTTAAGCTGACCGACTCTGTCAAAGTAGTCCCTCTTCTGGCCAGTCCTACACTGCCTTGCCACTGCAAATGCTCTGGTGGACACCATGCCAACATGGGGCATAAAGGTGGGGGAGAACAACTAGGTTCAGATCTGGTCACTGACCTGCGTTACAACAGAGAAAAGATAGACCTGTGTTGAAATCCCAATAGTTTGTACATGTATTTAAACTATCAGGTGCTAAAGGGGTGTGGCCACATATTAACACTACAAATGCCCCATGTTGGCATGGTGTCCACCGTAGCATTTGCAGTGGCAAGGCAATGTAGAACTGGCAAGAAGAGGGATTACTTTGACGCAGTTGGTCAGCTTAAAACATGTATTGCAATATATTTGAAATAAATATGCCTGGTTTAAATTGCATAGTTTGCTGGAAAGGCTGTAGCAGTGTGCAGAGGGTCCATCCACAATTTATAACTAAAGAAACAATCACTTTTCCATCACATATCTGAAAGACTCATGATGAATAGCTATTATGTAGTGCACAAAGGTCTATTTTTGAAATCTAGAGTAGGGCGAACATTTTCATCTCAAGTAATGAGTCATATTTACGCACCTCCTATATTTACAAATTTCCATAATGGTTTAATGTATGCTACACATAGGCTTTATGTGTTGCATTCCTCTTCACATGGAAAATGACTGAACATGCTTGGAAATAGAAGAGCTCAGGCCTTACTTTTAATGTGTTTCCTTACAATGTGCAAAACATTAGACAATGTATAGAACACTAGTTAGCTCAAAATGTTGCCAACATCCCGGAAAGGACAAATTCAACTGAAAAAACAGTCACTTGTAGCATTTTCCCTAGTAACTATCTGCAGCTGGTAAACAATGTCATGTATTTGCTTTAAATGTAGTATTTACAGAAGACAAGACAAGATAGGATGCAATCCAATAAAATTGAAAAACATACCTGTGCAAAGCAGCTAGTTCCCCACAAGGTTAATCTTTGGTAATCATAAGCTATCATTCGGTATAAATGACAGGCTCATAGATCTTAATGCCTATGGTTACTTAAGGAAAAGACTGTGCTTAGAGCTAAAATAAAATCCAATAAATGAAACCCCTGTGAACTCAGCAAATATTAAAAATTTGTGATAAATTTATGTGCAACAGCCGCACTCAGAACAACACAAAAAAAGTGTCACAAATATCCTGTATAAATACGGTTGTGCTGTGTATATGTTTCAGTGTAAACCAATCTTTCAGCAAATAAAACTTTCAACAAATTAACCACTTGAGCTCCGGAAGGTTCACCCCCCTTCATGACCAGGCCATATTTTGCGATACGGCACTGCGTTATTTTAACTGACAATTGCGTGGTTGTGCGACGCTGTACCCAAATACAATTTATGTCCTTTTTTTTCCCCACAAATAGAGCTTTCTTTTGGTGGTATTTGATCACCTCTGCAGTTTGTATTTTTAGCACTATAAGCAAAAAAACCTGGCAATTTTGAAAAAAAAAAAACAGTATTTCTTACTTTCTGCTATAAAACAAAGCCAAAAAAAAATGGAAAAATCACATTTCTTCATGAATATAGGCCAATATGTATTCTGCTACATATTTTTAGTAAAAAAATCCCAATAAGCATATATTGATTGGTTGCGCAAAAGTTATAGTTTCTACAAACTATGGGATAGATTTACAGGAATTTTTATTTATTTATTTATTTATTTTTACCAGTAATGGTGGCGATCATTGTCTTATAGAGGACTGTGACATTGCAGTGGACAAATTGGACAGTAAGTGACACTTTTTTTGGGGGACCAGCGACACTAATTCAGTGATCAGTGCTTAAAAATATGCACTGTCACTGTACTAATGACACTGGCAGGGAAGGGTTAACATCAGGGGTGATCAAAGGGTTAAATGTGTTCCTAGGAAGTGATTTCTAACTGTGGGGGATGTGCTTGTGCTGTGAGAAAACAGAGATCCATCTTCCTGCTTAGCAGAAACACAGGATCACTACCTCCCCTTCTCAGTGAACGGTGATCTGATACCTTATTACACACAGCCTCCTACCAAAATCCAAAACCCCAAATCATAGGTGGTCTAAACGAGCTCAGAGGTCTGTGGATCTAGTTGATAAGTCTTCATAGAGGAACCACAGGGCGCACCAACAGGAATGGAATTATGTATCTTCTCCACCTCTGCAGTATCACAGCCACCGAAAAAGAAAGAAAAGAAAAGAAAGAACACAAAAATACGTGTTGGTATTGGCAGAAATTAAGTGAGCTTGTTATTTCAGGCTTGATGTCATCACTGCTATGTGCTACAGAACACCTACTCCCTAGGTTATAAAGTAAAAAAATTGGGAGTTGTTCTGTAGTCCTAACAAACTTCCTATCCTAGAGTGACAATCCTGCTCCTCCATAGATACCATGAGTGTTGTCACAAGACAGGAAGTGCTTTACTGGTATAATCACTAGGTGAAAAAAAGAGGAGAAAAAAAAGGCTGGATCAGGGGTGGACTGACTCATCGGGCACTCGGGTGCTGCCAGAGGGCCCGGGGCCATTAGGGGGCCCCATGAGAGGCTCTGCAACACACAATCTAGGAAGCGCCTGTAATAATAACTGTCACCGCGTGCTGCTCCTGGCTGGCCCCTCCTTCCCTCCTGTCCACCCCCCGGTGCTTGTACGTGACATCACCTGGGATGAACAAGATGAAAGGAGGGACCAGCTGGGAGCCGCGCGCAGTGACCGTTCTTATTATTACAGGCATCAGGTGAGACACCAGGGCCGCCATCAGGGGGATCAGTCAGCCATTATAGATGTAGGGGGCCACGGGTCCCAACAGAACCGCAGGAGGCCCCATGAGACTCTCCTGGAGTCTGGCCTGAAGGGGGCGCGTTAGTGTGGGCACCCAGGACACCTTCCCCACGTCTCTTGCCCAGGCTCCCACACTCAGCAATCGTCCCTCTGTGGCAGCCAACACCTCCATTTCTTCACTGACATCCTGCACACCCCACACCGAGCTACTGGGGATCCCCCTTCAGCTCCAGTGTTCTCATAGACAGGAGGGGGACATTGCACTGCTAGAGCTGCCTGATGATGTGAGGACTGTCACTGTGTATGCACAGCACACATGGAGGAGTAATGATAGAGGGGGAGAGGATTTGTGCTGGGGTGCGGGGATTTTGGGCCCTCTCCCCTCCCAAAGCACCCCCCAGCACAAATCCTCTTACCCCCCAAATCAAACCCAGAGCGTCCTCCCCCCACGGCATCCCCCTGTGTTGTTGTCCAGTCCACAGCATCCCCCTGTATCCTTCCCCCCCATGGAATCCCTGTGTCCTCATCCCACAGCATTCCCCTGTGTCCCCCCCATGGCATCCCCCTGTGTCCTCCCCCCATAGCGTCCCCCTGTGCCCCCCCATGGCATCCCCCTGTGTCTTCCCCCCACGGTGTCCCCCTGTATCCTTGTCACACAGCGTCCCTCTCTGTCCTCCTCCAACGGCATCCCCTAAAAGGCAACCATGATGGGGGCTCAGGACATTACAAGGCCCTTTTTTTACCACCCCCCAACCGCACCCCACTACAGTGGCCAGGGCTGTATACATGTTGCAACAGGAATTATATATCCTGTCACACTTAACAGGTATAGCGGCTGCCAAGCATGACCCATTTAAGTGAATAAGGCCACTCTGCAAACACACTGCAACTGTCTGCAATGCATGCTAGTGTGGGATCCAAGGGGCTAAAGCAAGCAGTGAGGAGGCATTTTATTGCCTTTTCACCACCTGCTTTAACCCCTTGGATCCCACACTAGCATTCTGCAACTGCATGCATTGCACACAGTTGCAGGGTGTTTGCAGAGCAGCAAATGGGTCATGCTTGGCAGGCTACACCTGTTAAGTGTGACAGGGTGTATAATTCCTGCTGCAGCTGCAACATGTGTACAGCCCTGGCCAGTGGGTGGATTTCGTGGGATGACCAGTGGGTGGGCCATGGGGAATGTTGGTGGTCAGACCCGGGGGGCCTAGTAATGAGTCTGGAGGATCCCAGTGCTTGGACACTGCAGCAGCAATGTACTCTGCTGTGTGCCCTGCGTTCTGCTTTGTGCCCAGTGATGTGTGCCCCATGCCCTGTGATGTGCCCCATGCTCTGCTGTGTACAACCTGATGAGCCCTACTGTGAGCCCCATGCCCTGTGGTGTGCCCTGTGATGTGCCCCATGCCCTGTTGTGTGCCCCGTGCCCTGCCATGTACCCCCTGATGTGCCCTATGTGCCCCATGCCCTCTGATCTGCCCTGTGCCCTGCTGTGTATGGCCTTATGTGCCCTGTGCCTTACTGTGTACCCTGTGATGTGCCCTAGTGTGTGCCCCGTGGCCCACAATGTGCCTACTGTGTACCCATGCCTTGTGATGTGCCCTGCTGTGTACCCACAGATGTGCCCTGTGCCCCTGTGATGCACCATGCTGTGCTCAATAATGTGCCCTGCTGTGTACATCATAATAAACCCTACTGTGTGCCCCATGCCCTGTGATGTGCCCCATGCCCTGCTGTGTATGGCCTGATGTGCCCTGTGCCCTACGCCCTACTGTGTGCCCTGTGATGTGCCCTAGTGTGTGCCCCATGATGTGCCTACTGTGTGCCCATGCCTTGGGCGGTGCCCTGCTGTGTACCCACTGATGTGCCCTGTACCCCCCGTGATGCACCATGCTGTGCTCAATAATGTGCCCTGCTGTGTACACCATCATGAACCCTGCTGTGTGCCTCATGATGTGCCCTATGGTGTGTCCCCTGCCCTGTGATGTGCCCTGCTGTGTACCCCTGATGTGCCCTGAGATGTACCCTATGATGTGCCCTGTGTCCTACTGTGTGCCCTATGCCCTGTGATGTGCTCAGTGCCCTGCTGTGTGCCCCTGATGTGCCCTGTGCCTCATGATGTGCCCTACAGTGTGCCCCACTATGTGCCCTTCTGTGTGCCCCATGCCCTTTGTTGTGCCCCATGCCCTGCTGTGTATCCCTTGATGTGCCCTGTGCCCCATGGTGTGCCCTGCTGTGTGCCCCACTGTGCGCCTCCATGCCCTGTGATGTGCCCTGCTGTGTGCCTTGTGATGTGCCTTATCCTGTGTCCCATGAGTTGCCCTGTGCCCTACTGTGTGCCCAGTGATGTGCCCTACTGTGTGCCCTGTTCCCCATGATGTGATGCACCATTCTGTGCTCAAAAATGTGCCCTGTTGTATACACCATAATAAGCCCTGCTGTGTGCTCTGTAATATGCCCTGCTGTGCTCCATAATGTGCACTCCTACCCCCATGTGCCCTGCTGTTTCCTTCAATGTGCCCTCCTGTGTGCCCCTTAATGTGCCCTACTCTGTGCTACATGATCTGCCCTGCTGTGTGCCCCATGATGTGCACTTTTTCCCCCTATGTAATATGCCCTGCTGTGCCCCATAATTTACCCTCTTCCCCCTCCCCTGTAATGTGTTCTGCTTTGCCCCATAATGTACCCTCATGCCCCCTTGTAATATGCCTTGCTGTGCCCCATAATGTGCCCTCCTGCCCCATGTAATGTTCCCTGCTGTGCCCCATAATGTGCCCTACTACCCCCCTGTAAAGTGCCCCACTGTGCCCCATAATGTGCCCTGCTGCCCCCTCATATAATTTGTCCTACTGTGCCCAATAAACTTCCCTGCTGCCCCCCCCCCCATATAATGTGCCCTGGTGTTCCCCATAACGTGCCCTGCTTTGCCGCCCCCCTATAATGTGCACTGGTGTGCCCCATAATGTGCCCTGCTGCTCCCCATGTAGTGTGCCCTCCTGACCCCTTGTGCTCTGACCTGCTGGCTCCTATACTTTGCCATGCTTCCCCTCATGCTTTGCCCTACTGCCCCCTGTGTACTGTGGACATTTTTTTGGTACATTTTCGAAATTACCATAGTTGCACTTTAACGTAAGTTTATTCTCCTTTTATCTCTTAACTTATTAAACATTTATGTTAAATATAGTGTAGATAAATTCTGTGACAAACGCATGTAATGTGAACAGTGGGGCTTTGTGCAGGTGTGGCTTGAGTGTGGATGGAGACACAGGGGGCCCCATGATCTTCTATTGCCCACGAGCCCCATGAGTTGTCAGTCCGTCCCTGTGTAGCCACCACATCTATGGACTGGTAAACTGCAGTATTACAGTTTTGCTATTGGGTTGAGATACACTTCAGACATGAAGGTAACTCTGCCAAATGATGTAAGCGATGCCAAATGTAATGTTTTATCCAGTGATGTCAAAGAACTCCAAAGAGAAGTTTATTTGCCTTGGGAATTTCTATGTTTTAGATTCACAAATAGCACCAAGGATTATGTTGCCATCTCAGCTGATGACAGATGTCTTGTATAACAATGAAAACTGCTAGAATTGAGAGCAACCAAGAGCAGACACTAGTAAATCATAGGACATTAACTTATATAGGGAAGACACAAGGCCTGCTCCAATGCATACATTTAGCTGTGGGACAGGTTGAATGAGGGTTGTTCTACAGTATTATCTAGTTTAAAACAAACCTATTCTAAAAAAAGCGTACTACCATTATCCACTTCATTTTGAAAGTGCCCTCTGCCTACCTATTATGCTGAACTTCTGGCTTCAATATGTTATCAGAAGGAAAAGTCAGCAATGGTGGCCTCTATGCTTCTCTTATGAAAAGTTTCTATAAGAATAGGCTGACCAGACGTGCCCATTTTCCGGGGACAGTCCCTGGAATGATCGCTTTGTCCCCCCCCACGTTTGTCCCCGATTTTGTCCCTGCTTTTGCAGGATCGATCCCTGGCGGCAGGGTTAGCTCTACCACTAGGCGGAGTAGGCGGCCGCCTAGGTCACACTGTCACCCAGGGCGCCCGGCCGCTGTTGATCCGTCACTGCTCTGCATCGATCACTCATGTCACTGGAGAGCCACGGCTGGCAGCAAACCAGGGTGGTAAAATGCGCCTACTGTGAACAATGAAGACATCCCTGCTGCCCCCACTCTGTGCAGAAACAATTTGCCCTCTCCACCCCTGTTCTGTCAGCCTGCTTTCTCCGGGACCACTCTATCCCCAGCCTGCAGTGCCGGTGCTGCCCTAGCAGCAGCAGTGAGAAGAGGAGGGGAGAGAGCCGGAACAAAGAGCAGTTGGCCGGCGTGGAAGTGCTGTATTAATGATGGAACCGGCTGGGGCGGGTGAGATGGAAGCCCTGCATGTAGTTCTGGGCTTGCCGCGATTTCCCTCCCTCCCCCCTCCTGGACCCTCTGATCTTTTGTGGGAGGATAGACAGCACTACAGCGCTGCTCTCCTTGAGGTGAGGCCACCACTGCTGCTGGCTCAGGTAGTGGAAAACAGGCAGCACGCTCAGTGCTGCACTGTCAGCTGAATTAAAAAGAACTTTGAATCTGCTGTCTGCATTGCATTATGTACACAGGGGAACAGATGTGCTGGGGGGGGGGGGGGGGGTACAGAGAGGAACTGATGTGTGTGGGGGCTAGGGGACACAGTAGGGAACAGAGGTGTGTGGGGGATACAGTGGGGAACAGAAGTGCGGGGGGGATACAGTGGGGAACAGGGGTACTGGGGCTGCAGTGTATCTGTCTACTTGTACGGACAGTTACACAGTCCATATACTACCCCAGCCTGTCCATATACTACTTCAGCTTGTCCATATACTACTTCAGCCTGTCCATATACTACTTCAGCTTGTCCATACACTACCCCAGCCTGTCCATATACTACCCCAGCCTGTCCATATACTACCCCAGCCTGTCCATATACTACCCCAGCCTGTCTATATACTACTGTAGCCTATCCATATACCTGCGGACCATGGCTTGCATGAGGAAGTGAGCCGGTGCCTCCATTATTTGTCTTTTGGCTGGGTCCAGAGGCACAGGTGTGGGCCTGTGGACCACGGCTAAAGAAATAGGTAGAGAAGAGCTGCAAAAATCTCCACCTCCACCACCTCCATCGTATGCATGGACAGGGCAAAGGGGTGGGGTCAGGGGTGGAGCCAAAGGGGTGGCAACATGAGGTTTCACCTAGGGTGTCAAAAATCCTTGCACCAGCCCTGCCTGGCGGGCAGCTTCCCGGAGGGCGGGGGCTTCAGCCTATGTGCTGCTTGTAGCAGCACCACCGCTCCACCTCTCCATCTGTCAATAACAAGAACCGCCATGGACACGTCCGGCTTGTCTGCCCTCTCCCAGCATCCTGCCCTTCTCCTATGTCTGCTCCCTCCTCCCCTCACTCTCCCGGCAGCACAGGTTAGGAGAGGGAAACAGAGAACCGTGTTCCCCCCTCCCCCTCCTTCCTGTACTACAAATAATTGTAGGAGATGTAGTCCAGAGGAGGGGCGGGATTGCCAGACTGAGTGAAATGGCCACAAGCACAACAAGGTGAGTTTCTGCTCTGGCCCTGATGGGCACTGATGAGTTGGCACTAATGGGCACTGATGAGGCGGCACTGATGAGGTGGCACTGGTAGGCACCTTTGAGGCGGCACTGACAGGCTGCATTGATGAAGTGGCACTGGTGGGCACTGATAGGCTGCATTGGTGAGGTGGCACTGATAGGTTGCATTGATGAGGTGGCACTGGTGGGCACTGATAGTCTGCATTGATGAGGTGGCACTGATAGGCACTGATGAAGTGGCATAGATAGGCTCTGATGAGGTGGCACTGATAGGCTGCATTGATGAAGTGGCACTGGTGGCCACTGATAGACTGCATTGATGAGGTGGCACTGGTGGGCACTGATAGGCTGGTGCGCACTGATAGGTTGCATTGATGAGGTGGCACGGTGGGCACTGATAGGCACTGATAGGCTCTGATGAGGTGGCACTGATAGTCTGAATTGATGAGGTGGTCCTGGTGGGCACTGGTAGGCTGCATTTATGAGGTGGCACTGATAGGCACTGAAGAGGCAGCACTGATGGGCACTGAAGTGGCTGCATTGGTGGGCACTGACGAGGCAGCACTGATGGGCACTCATGAGGCGGCACTGATGAGGTGGCACTGATGGGCAATGAGGAGACGGCACTGATAAGGTGGCACTGATAGGCCCCAATGAGGTGGCACTGATGAGGCGACACTGATGGGCACTGATGAGGTGGCACTGGTAGGCACTGATAGGCTGCATTGATGAGGTGGTACTGGTGGGCACTATTCTAAATTGTTAATTTATATTTTTATCGTTGAACCAATATTCTTTGGTAAGAATAAAATACAAAATATACATTGAAAAGTTTTTTCTCTAATCATCTTAACATTTGGTAGTCATATCACAAAATATTCTAAGTATCTTTTTTTTTTATCTCATGGAGGAAATGTGAGAAATAATGTATATATCATACAATGGTTCCATAAACATATACACTGCATATATAATGCAGGGAAATATGCTTATAAGATAGTTTACAATTTGGCAATAAAAAAAAAATGTCCCCGGATTTCATTTTGAAAATCTGGTCACCTTATATTAGAAGCATATTCATATTTAGGTACATAATTGAAATTATTATGCCTCTGACCCTACATACAGTATATATAGTAGGAAGCAACATGGACTAATGTTTTATTCTCTACTACAACATGTGCATGAATTTGAACCAGTATCCCGGAATATATGGTCCTCAGAGGTGATAGACACATTTTGGACAAACAGAATGTTCCCCACATTGACATATTCCTGGAACTGGAGTCACAGTTCATTGTATATAGTGGAGCAAAATGGGATGGTTAAATTAGAAAGACTGTTACAACAATGACCCTATGAAAGACAATGGTTGAAACTAAGCCTTTCCCAGTCCTGTGGCTTGGATGTTATTAAAATCATGGTTCTGCCTAGGAAACCAAAGGTTAAGAGAGTTTTGGAGATAGAATAAAATGCTAACACAACACCATCAAAGACAGAAAACAGGAAGCCATTATTTCTGTAAAACGGACAATTGACTGAAGTAAAATTCTGAAGAATTCTTCCTTCAGAATCTTCCTAGTCCCATATTGCACCCCCTCAAATGTGCAGCCCAAACAGCACTGACAATGTTCCAAAAATGCTCTATTAAGTAAAAGGAGCTGCACAGGATACATTCACTATAATAAAAATGTATTCGTTTTTGCCTGGATAATTCATACAAATTATATTAGTTTACTAAAGCAACAGGAATGACTACTTTTAGTTATCAGACGCCACATAAAAATATATCAGATGTGTTATATACTTGTAAATGTTTCATCCATTTCCATTTTTTTCACACATAGCCACCTGGCATGGGAATGAACAAGATACAAGTAACCCACAGTATGCAGTATAAAATTGTGGGAATGTTCATAGGCAAACTTGTGCAGCGATAGCCATTCCAATCATGGTGAAGGTGAATGTTAGACTTGGTAACATTCTTATTCCCACTGTAAAGTTTTTGATTGTTCTACATGATTGATAAATCATAAAGAAGCCCTGCAGCAACTTCTTGGTCAATGAAGCTTGGTGAGGCCCAGACTGCTGCCCAACACCATTTTGGTATGATTTATAAAGTTGTATATAAAATGCATTTTTTTTTTAAGTGATCTTTATTTTGATTTTTATAATTTGCATTAACAAACATGAAGAGACATTGGGGGTTGATTTACTAAAGCTGGAGAGTGCAAAAACTGGTGCAGCTTTGCATGCTAGCCAATCAGCTTCTAATCTCAGCTTGTTCAATCAAGCTTTGACAATAAACATGGAAGCTGATTGGTTTCTGTGTGGAGGTGCACCAAATTTTGCACTTTCAAGCTTTAGTAAATCAACCCCATTGTGATTAAGAAAACAAGGGGAGCCCAAATGGGAAATGTACATAATACACAGGAGCATAGCTGTGATAACAAATAACATATTAGTGTACACAACAGTATTAAACATAAGGTCATCCTACCGCCTGGGGGCGGTTGCACTACAAATTGTTGCAACATTCAGGAACTCAAAGACCGTGTGCGACACAGATTAGGAAAGATCGTAGAAGGGGAGAGCAGGGGGGAGAGAGAAGGGGGGAAAGGGAGGAAAGGGTCAAGCACAAACAGGACAGATAAAAACATTGTTAGTTTAGCAAAAAATAAAATACCCCAGTGGTGATTCAATACCACCAAAAGAAAGCTCTATCTGCCTCAAACAAATTAAACTATGAGAATTTCATATATGTACAGAGCTGCATGACCGTGCAATTGTCATTCAAAGTGCAACAGCACTGAAAGCTGAAAACTGGCCTGCACAGGAAGGAGGTGAATGTGCCCAGTAGGCAAGTGGTTAAAAAGGAACTGAACTGGAATCAAGTCCCCAAAAAAGGGAGACAAAGGGATAGCAAACTACTGGAAGAAATACATTACATCCTGCTATCATCTCTTGAGTGCTACACATATACTGTTTTAGGACATACTTGTATATTTAGCCACACTGACATTTTTCACAATCACAATATAATGAAAGGCAAAACAGTTTTTCTAGTTTTGAACAGCATTAGAACATCCGTTTTTATCGATCACTGTGTTAGAGAGATCCACCCTCTCTATTTGTCCTGTTTACCATTACCATCCAAAGTGAAAGAAAACCCTAAATTTTGAGTTGTCTCCAGAACAATAATAGAGGGAAATCTTCAAATGGGGACACTAGTTCTGGTGGCCGCCAGGGAGTGTGGATTAATTTCCTCATGCTTCTTGTTTTGGCTATGTGACAGGAAGTGAAGGGAAATCTTCAAAATGAGACACAGATGGCAAAAAAACTGATAGGGTTATAACTAGAGTTGAGCGAACCTCTGGAAGTTCGGGTTCTGCTGGTCCGTCCGAACTTCGGGACAAAGTCCGGGTCCGGAACCCGAACGATCGCACGGACAACGAACCCCATTGAAATCAATGGGGACCCGAACTTTTAGGCACAAAAATGGCTGTAACAAAGTCCTGGAAAGCCCTAGAGGGCTGCAAAAGGAAGTAAAATGGGGGTAAGGGTAGGGCAAGTGCCCTACAAAAAAAATGGGGACAGGGAAATAACTTTAAATATTTTTAAAAAAATAAAAACATAAAAAATGCAAAAATGGAGGTGAATGTGGATCATCTTCAAACTGTGTCTGATAAGTATTAATTAACGGTAGAGGCCATATAACTGTTCTAAAATCATCTTCAAACTAGGGCAAGTGCCCTACAAAAAAATGGGGATAGGGAAAATAAATTAAAATCAAATAAAGGCCTGAAACAGGGCTTCAAGCCTGCCTGGTCGTCTTGGGCTT
>BLSH010459336.1:1259373-1287442 GCA_018402905.1 Glandirana rugosa | reverse complement strand
GAGTAGACAATGGTTTTGGAACAAGAATCTGTCCCTCTAAGCAACACCTGGGAACTCTCCCTTTAGAACTAGGAGATGATTTTTGAACAATAATGTGTCACTTACAGCAACGGCTGGCCCTATAGGAGTAGGCAATGGTTTTGGAACAAGAATCTGTCCCTCTAAGCAACACCTGGAAACTCTCCCTTTTGAACTAGGAGATGATTTTTGAAAAATAATGTGTCACTTACAGCAACAGCTGGCCCTATAGGAGTAGGCAATGGTTTTGGAACAAGAATCTGTCCCTCTAAGCAGAAGCCTCTACCTAGTGCAGTCAGATCACTCAAAGCAGCAGTATGTGAAATCTCAAATTACTCCCACAATCTGATCGTTGTGTACGATCCCACAATCTGATCGTTGTGTACAAACATACGATCGTTTCGTTAGACAGAGTTTAATCTGCAATCTCCAACTCTAAGCAGCAGTATTTGAAATCTCAAATTCCTCCAACAATCTGATCGTTGAGCCCGATCGTGGCGAACGTTGTTTTAAGCAGAGTTTGATCTGCAACTCAAAGCAGCGGTATTTGAAATCTCAAATTCCTCCAACAATCTGATCGTTGAGCACGATCGTAGCGATCGTTGATTTATGCAGAGCTTGATCTGCAACTCAAAGCAGCGGTATGTGAAATCTCTCATTTCTGCTATCTGTCCTCAGAGCAACAGCACAGACAGCAGTAGTAAAGTAATCTATCTCAGGAGGCAGGATCAGGTCTTAAAATGTCTCAAATCTCTCCCTCAAGCTTTCAGCTTCCTTTCCCTACACTAACCCAAGGAGCATGTGACTGCAGTACTGTGACTCCAGCTTATAAAGAGGCCGGGTCACATGATTCACTGGCCAATCACAGCCATGCCATTAGTAGGCATGGCTGTGATGGCTTCTAAGGGCAAACCAGTGAAACGCTTGTTGATTGGCTGCCCTGCAGCTTCTCAACACGTGCAGTAAAATAGCAGAACCCCGGACCGAACCCGAACGATTTTTTAAATGTCCGGGTCCGTGCCACGGACACCCGAAAGTTCGGTATGGACCCGAACGTTACAGTCCGGGTTCGCTCAACACTAGTTATAACCCTCCCTAACCAAAATGAAAAACCATGTTGCCTTTAGTTATACTCTAATTTCTCTGCATGTATCACAATATCCCGTGCCTTAAAAATCTCTGATTTACATATTGATTCAGAATATTTTACAATAGGCAGGCAAGATATATGCAAGTGCATGTTCATGTTTTCCATTGCAAGCATTAGCATTTGTTCTATGACAAGCCTTTTACACAATAAATAAATTCAGAAGGCAGTGATGTAAGTGGCAGATGATCAATTCTCCTCCCTCGGTAGAATGAATGAGTCTACAGGCAATGTCATCAGTGACTCGAGACACTGCTCACTGTGTGCCTATAACAAAGTATATTGTGCAACAAGGTTAGACATGTGAGAAATGACAGTAGAATAACAAGGGCATTTCAAGATTGAAGGAACTAGATGGAGTATAAATATCTCCATTCAATGTTCTGTGCAGCATAAATGTCATCTGCATCATAAAACGCACTGTGATCCTTTGCGGCAGAATGCTTGATCCTTATTGCAGCCATGTGTTGATGGGATATAGAAAGATAGATGAATTAAAATGCATATGTGTGATCTCTAGCTGATATCAAGCCCTATGTTACTTTATAGGTCATTGTCATTTTGTATACATCATCACCTGTAATGTTTATAATTTGTTTTGTTTAAAGCTTTTGGCAGAATAAGAAGAGAAAATATCTTTCAGTTTTCACATTAGTCATTTTAGACTGTAACAAAAGAGCAGGTAAGCAATATGTAAAAACATTGTATTGTACAGTGTATATGGATGCTGGATTTATTCTGCTTGCACGCAACTACTAAAGATTATTATCTAAAATGTAATTTCAGTTACATACTGAAGGTCATCAATAGTGATGAGCTGAACATACCTGGGTTCAGGAAGGTTTTGTCAAACCCTACTGAATTTTGGATGCAGAATTCAAACCTCATTAAAGCGGAGTTCCACCCAGGTATAAATCAGCAGCTACAAAAAGTGTAGCTTCTGACTTTTAACAATCGGACACTCACCTGTCCCTCACTCCAGCAATGCGTTTGCCTGAGGGCTTGCTCTTCACCCCCTTCCCTCGGCGGTGCTGGCATCATAAGTGTGGGCATCCGGCTTTGGCTTCAAAGCCGGGCGCGCACTGCGCATGCGTGAGTCACTCTGCGCCTTGCGCATGGCCGGCGTTATCTTCTGGGACCTGTGACTTGTCCCAGAAGATCGCCAAGAGGGAGGGGGGGAAGGTGAACTTCCTTCCAGAGCCGCGGCTTCAGGGGAGGAAGTGGACCTGGCCCCCCCCCCAAAAAAAATGACATGCCAATTGTGGCATGTCGGGGGGGGGGGGGTCACTTTCCCTTAAAGCGGAAGTTCCACGTTTGGGTGGAATTCAGCTTTAAAATCAACAGGGGACATATCAAAAGGACTATTTTCCAAGCCAAAAGCAAGGAATTGTCAAACAAATGCCATGGGGGCTGGGCACTGCCATGACTAACATGTGTCAAAGCAAAAGAAAAGTTTAATAAAATTTTGTTTGGCAGGGAGAAGTTATTTTCATAATGCTTAAAGGCAACATCACAAATGCACCATTCATTTAAATAACATGCCTTAGGATGCCTTAGGATGCCTTTAACGTGCCTGTGAAGTAAGGCAACTGTACAATGTACTGCAAAACATTTATTTGAAAAGAAAAAAAATCAGTTTAAATTGCAAGTAAATGATATCTCCAGGCATCTTTATTCTGTTTGTAAACAAAGCAACCAGGGATTCCCTTCATCTATACCAGACCCTTATCCTAGATAACAGTAAAGAAGCTAACTTCATGCAACATAAAATAAAAAAAAAAATGACAATGCATACCCCCTCAGGTCTGGTATGTATTTACTGGGGACCCCATGCAAAAAAAGTAAAAAAAAACAGCATGAGGTCCTCCCAGATTTCATACCAGACCCAAAGGGTCTGGTATGGATGTTAGAGGAGAACAACATGTAAAACCACACTGGACTCTGATCTGAACCTGAAGCCTGGCTGGTCAGGAAAGGGGATAGAAGCATGCTCACCCCCTCTTTTAAACCATACCAAGCCACATGCCCTTAACATGGAGAAGGTACTTTGTTGGAGGGGATCCCCATGGGAGGCACCTTGCTAAATGTTAAAGAGGACAAATACCTCTTCCTCACAATTTTGGCCTGGTGGTTGTAGGGTCTAATGGCAGGCTTATTGGAATGTGGAAGCCCCCTTTAAAAATAAGATACTCCCTTCCCCTCTCTACATGAATGAGTAAGGATACACATTACCCCTACTCACTTTTTCACAAGGCCTTTATTATAAATAAAAAACCCATGATGAAAATCCATCATCAATCACATTGTCCAGTGATGCAGATCCTTGTTAATCACAATGAGCATTGCCCAGCAACTCCCCAAAAGAAAAAATCCTTTAACAGGAACAATCCCGTCGCTCACTCTCTGCAAATGATAGCTTTCAGTCCCGGCCACTAAATGTATACTAAGGGTTGGGGTTTCCTAGGAAACATCATTGACCAAATACAGTAACGGCGGATATCCATATTGGAAGAGGACTCAACCTTATGCCCACCCCTTTGTTAACATTCCTTGACTAACAGCTTAATGGCCTCAGAAGGGGAGAGTTACTGTTTGTTAGGACACTGGATGGCTCCCTTAAAACCAGCCTGAGGGGAAGCTGCCACCTTTTCAGTGGTAGAAATAGTTACAATTATGGATTGTATTTAGCATTTAACAACCTAATAAATACTAAGCACATTTATTAACTTAATTTATCAACTATGCAAAACATGCATTAAACATATTTTTAGTCATTGCACGTGTAGAGTATACATTTTTTAATTTTTTACATCTTTAAATATAATGAACATTTATTGTGATGTTTATAACCTCTAAAAAAGTAAGTTCTATGAATTACTACAACTAGATTTTTTTTCACAGGGTAAGCAAAACATCTGTGCCATAATACACCAATATTATACATTTAACATCTAATGAAGGAATACCTTGTCCCTCTGTGGGATGTGACAGATTGTAGTTTGTCCAAACATAAAAGGTATTTTCAATATGTAGATATGGTAGACAGAGTTGAGCGAACCCGAACTGTAAAGTTCGGGTCCGTACCGAACTTTGGGGTATCCGTGACCCGGACCCGAACCCGGACATTTGAAAAAAAGTTTGGGTTCTGGGTTCGGGTATTTGATCACTTATGTTGAATAGCTGCAGGGCAGCCAATAAACAAGCGTTTCACTGATTTGCACTTAGAAGCCATCACAGCCATGCCTACTAATGGCATGGCTGTGATTGGCCAGTGCATCATGTGACCCAGCCTCTGTATAAGCTGGAGTCACGTAGTGCTGCATGTCACATGCTCTCAGGTTAGTCTAGGGAGAGGATGCTGCCGGCGCTGTGAGGGACAGATTGCAGATATTAATAACATCTCATCCTACGTTACAGAACGATCTGATTCTGGACTAGGTAGAGATTACTACTACTGCTTTGAGGGACAGATTGCAGATCTCATCCTGCATTACAGAACGATCTGATTCTGGACTAGGTAGAGTCTACTGCTTTGAGGGACAGATTATTGTTCTAAAATCATCTCTTAGTTCTATAGGATCAGGTTCCTGCTGTTGCTGTAAGGGACAGATTATTGTTCTAAAATCATCGCCTACTCCTATAGGGTCAGGTTCCTGCTGTTGCTGTAAGGGACAGATTATTGTTCTAAAATCATCGCCTACCCCTATAGGGTCAAGTTCCTGCTGTTGCTGTAAGGGACAGATTATTGTTCTAAAACCATTGCCTACTCCTATAGGGTCAGGTTCCTGCTGTTGCTGTAAGGGACAGATTATTGTTCTAAAATCATGACCTACACTGCCAAGGTCACGGCCTAGTCAACCTCTAGGCTCCTACTCCACATCCACCCCCCCTTCCCATTTTTATTTTTTTATTTGATTTTAAGTAATTTCCCTATCCACATTTGTTTGCAGGTCACTTGCCCTACTCTTACCCCCATTTTACTTCATTTTGCAGCCCTCTAGCACTTGCCAGGACTTTTTTACAGCCATTTTTGTGCCAAAAAGTTTGGGTCCCCATTGACTTCAATGGGGTTCCGGGTCCGGGGTAAAGTTCGGGTAAAGTTCGGTACCGAACCCGAACTTTTTCGCGAAGTTCGGACGGACCCGCCTAACCCGAACATCCAGGTGTCCGCTCAACTCTAATGGTAGATAAAAACCTGTTCTCTTACATAGAATAAGTACCAATCTAGTACCACATCCAACAATTTTTGATGAATATCCAAACAAATACGGACTTTAAAGGCACAAATAGAGATGATAAATTTATGTTAAAATCAATACTTATATATTAACAACAAAATAAAAAATATGGCTCCTAATAGTCACACAGCTTCTGTGATGTATACCTATGACTGAGTATTTGATACTTTTGAAACTACTTTCTTGGTATGTTGCTTTTTGCTTAACCTTTCCTGATTCTTGGATACTGGGATACTGGCAGTCCATGCAGGACATGTTTAGGGTGAAAACTATCTGCTCTTAATGTATTATTATGCAGCAGGAATGGGACAGCTGTCTGTTCAACAGTGGCTGCAAGCACTGATCAGTCTATTCTTGCAGGAGGGGAGTCAGCATACAATAGCTCAGCAGGAGAGATGCCAACATCAACATCACCCGTGTTGATGTAGGGATCTGTCATTTTTTTTTCCTCAACCCGCTGCTTGAATGCAAAAACCATGTGTGTACCTGGCTTTACATGCTGTTTACTTCTGGAACAATTTTGTTTTCAGACATCATTCCTTTTTGAATGCCAGGGTCAAATCAAAGAATGTTATACTTTTTTTTTAATATAAGAAAACTTTATAACCAGGCTCATGACAAAATAATTTCAATTAATGCCCTGTTGCTACACTTGATGTATCTTGATTTGTCTCAAAAAGTAATATATAATGTTACCACAAAATATACATTCATATTATATTCTGACAAGAACATAGACTTGTAAAAATTGGTCAAATAACAATTAATTATTAGAAGTTTCTTAAAGATGACCCCTGATATTAAGGCCAGTAAATACGTGAATGTGGTGCAGGAAAGGGGCATTCCTTGCCCCTTTCCTGCACTGCATTCAAAACGCACTGCCTTTACAATCTGCTGCAGGTGCCAATACATTGTTAACGGCACCCCAAACACAGAACACAAACGCAATGTGCTTGCAGGCACTAGATCATATGGTATCGCAGCACCGTGCGATCTGGTGCGACATGTTTTAAAAAAGTAGTGTATGCACTACTTTTTGTACAACCTGGTGCGAGTTCAGCTGATTCAAATTAATAGACTGAAAATCACACTGCAGGGGAATGCAATCAGGCGTGGTACAGATATATTTTTATACTACTGTTTCTACAAAGGCTTAAAAATAATAAACATCTTCAATTCTCTCATAAAAATAACAATCTCTTGTTAAAATACTTCTAAGGAAAAGGAACCAAAATACGTTGCTTCCATTTTGATGTCTATTATTGCCAACATTGGTGTGAATCACATGTAAAGTATTAGCCCAATAAGATAAGTATTGACTTAGTTAATGAAGAGTTAAACTTGGTTTAAGTGGTTTAAATGCAGAAAAGAAAATCGCTTGATTCCCCCATCAGCACAGTCCTGAGGAGTCGTTGTATTCTTCTGGCGGGGGGAGGCATCCCTACCAGGAGAACACATTGATTGTTGCCAGCAGCTATAGCCCCTTGAAATAATCCCATGCTGAAAATCTGACATGCTGGTTACATCCAAATCAATCGATAAATAGTTTGAATCTTGGCTGGTCCCTGCTGAACTGGACTGAACCAACTATGGCTAGCTGTAGGTTTAGGGTTAAGGTAATAGAAAGGTATTTGCTAGAATTAAAATTAAACGTTTCATTTTCCCAGTTAGGATAGATGTTAGCAGATTACTTTTTAGGTGCAGAGTTAAGTGTAGTTTTATAGTAGGATAAGCCCTAAAGGTGCACTTCAATTGGCAGGTTAAGGCTAGGCGAGAGACAGATTCAATTATATCTAAACCCAAAACTTTTAGGAAAGGGTCACTTGTTTTGCCATTTGTGTCTTAATTGAGAGATTAGTGTTGACTACCTGTCCTGTAGACACAATAAGAATTGAGAGAAAATATTGCCAGAACACGTGTCCACATTGGAACATTTCCCCTCTATGCCTGCTCTAATGGCAATTCACCAGGGCAAACAGACAACGTACATCTCCCTAGTCAGGAAACAAAAAGTAATTAAAAACCTGTAGGGGTTCAAACCCATCACCACTGTATTTAAAAAAAGAAAACAAAGAGTTTTGGCCTTCAATACATTTTAACCTCTTCCCATTGGCATAACACACATTTGCATTGGCAGAGTGGGCCTTAATGCTAGCTGTACATATATATGCATCAACCGGCTCCATTATTCTGTACTGAGAGAGTGCTCACTGTCACTGACGGGCACTGGTGGGAGAGGCGTCTGATCATATGACTACTGTGGCAGCAAATCACAATGATAGCATGATTGGGAAGCCTGCTTCTACCCCCTAAAGGCCAAGGGTTTAGCCCAGTGTTTCTCAATTTCAGTCCTCAAGGCGCCCCAACAAGTTATGTTTTAAGGCTGTCCATTATTTTGCACAGGTGATTTTATCAGTTTCACTGACTTAGTAATTACTACAGCCGTTTCATCTGAGGGAAATCCTGAAAACATAACCTGCTGGGGCGCCTTGAGGACTGGAGTTGAGAAACACTGGGTTAGACTATTTCTAAACGTTTTCACCCAAGATGCACACAACTTTCACCAAAGATTCACACATTTTTCTAGTTGAATTCAATTTAAAAAATGTGTGAATCTGGAGTATAAATAGTCTGAATCTTGTGTAAAAACATTTATAAATACAATAATCATGCATATTTTGTAATATTTGAACAGCGCTAAGCCGGCCATAGATGGTGCAACACAGTCAGTGTTGATGGGGGAATCCCTCCTGTGGAGCTATTGTGTTCTCCGGAGGGGGGCCTAGAATGGATACAATCAGCCTACCCATACATGGTTTGAATCTCAGCTGGTCCCTGCTGAAGTGGCCAAGATTCAAACCATCTAACCCCAGCTTTAGAGTTAAACTACACAGGCAACTTCAACCTCATGCTACTGCATGATTTAAAAATTTTTTAGCTATTGATTTCTATCTGTAACCTTTGTTAACCAGTTCAGATCAGCTACAGCGTGGATCTGAATTGCCCGGCGGCGTCCGCCCCTTTGCGCGCTCCCTGCGTGCACTCACAGCCTGCGGTGGCGCGCTCTCGCAGCTGCGGCACGCTGCGTGGGCGTGCACGCGGGTCGGGCGGACTTTATGTCCACCCGAGACCCGTCGATCTCCTGTAACAGCTGCAGAACGGGAAACCGCCAATGTAAACACGGCGGTTCACCGTTCTGTGAAGTAGGACATAGCAGATCTACTGATCCCTGTCACTGGGATCAGTAGATCTGTTCTGTCCTGGCCAGCTCCGCCCCCACAGTTAGAACACACCGAGGGAACACAGTTAACCCCTTCACTGCCCCCTTAGTGTTAACCCCTTGACTGCCAATGACATTTATACAGTAATCAGTGGACATTTAAATTTCTGATCGCTGTATAAATATCATTGGTCCCAAAAAGTGTCAAAAATGTCCGACATGTCCACCCCAATATCACATTCCCGATAAAAATCGCAGATCGCCGCCATTACTAGTAAAAAAAGAAAAAAAATTGTAAAAATGCCATAAATCAATTCCCATAGTTTGTAGATGCAATAACTCTTGCGCAAACCAATCAATATACACCATTTGCGATTTTTTCTTTTACCAAAAATATGTAAAAGAATATATATCAGCCAAAACTGATGAATAAATTTATTTTTTATATTTTTTTTTGGATATTTATTATAGCAAAAACTAAAAAATATTGTTCTTTTTTCGCTCAAATCATCGCTCTTTGTTTGTTTATAGCGCAAAAAATAAAAACCGCAGAGGTGATCAAATACCACCAAAAGAAAGCTCTATTTGTGGGAAAAAAATGACAAAAATTTTGTTTGGGTACAACGTTGCACAACCGCGCAATTGTCATTCAAAATGCTTCAGAACTGGGTGGGAAATAGTTCTCCGAACCACACCTTCATTTAGTCAGATGCTGGAACTGATCTGGTATTTTGATAGCTGATGGTGCTAGCTGTGAGAATACAATAGTCGCAGCATGAGTTTGTCCATCCATGCTGTTTACCCTATAGGCCGCTCATGGGTCAGCTTTAGCCATTATCATCTCTGTAATGTATTTTCTTAAACTGATCTTTCAGCGTGGGAATTAACTTGAATGTTATAGAGCTGTTATGTTTAGACAGTGAGCAGTTTGTACAATTTTAGCTGGCAAAATTATAAGCAGGGCAGTGAAATCAAAACTGGAATAGCAAAACATTAAAAATGAAAACAAACTGAATATAAAACATTTTTTTGAATCATTAAGCTCTAAAACACTAGAATATCCATCTACTCTTTTTCTACTGTACTCTAGCTCAGTTGTGTCTTCTGTTTGCTTAAATATATCAGCTCTGCGTGAAAGATTAATTGCTTCTACATGTCATCCAAAATAGCAACATTTCTGCATTTTAATTAACACAACCAACAGCGGATGTGGTTAACTGCCATTAAATAATTATTTCTCTTGCTCATTGCATTAGTATTAAGATTTTTTTTTTGGTGTACTATACTAAGTGTGTATAAATGAGTGTGTTTAATAATAACAACATACCGCAAAGAGCAGTGTAGCAGCAAATCACAGGTCTTGCCACTCTAAGGTGCTGAATTTTGATTTCTGATTTGTCTTAATTTATTCCATTTTGTTCTCTTCTGCCAAAACCTTTTCTAAGAATACTGCACTTGTTGATAATAGATTGCATATTATCAACCAACCTAAGGCTTTAGCCTGGGGCATTAAACCCACAGGGCAAACCAAACTGTGTAATTTCCATAAAGGCATGGGAAAGAAACAGGTGGGAAGGGTTATCATAATGACTTGAAGGCACAAAAAACATAAAACAGAAATTGAACATCAAAACAGTGTCATGTATTTCTATATACTGTATTCAAGTATGTAAGCTCCATTTACTCTTAAAAATAAATATGTAATTGAAAACTCCAGTGGGTGTAAAAAGATATCCGCTTGCCATCTCCTCTGTATCCTTACTGCATGCTAGTGCGGGTGTAGCAACATGGCGGCGACTGAACGTCACTTCCGGTTTCCATTCCTGTGGGGTTTCAATAAATGACGCTACACCTGCATCCCCATTGGAGAAATTTTCCATTACTTCTTGTCCTGAGAGATTTCTGCCCAATAGGGACAACAAGCTTGGCAGAAACTCCAAGCATTCCCTACTTTATTAATATTATTAATAATAATAATTATTTTGGCTGGAGTTGGGCTTTTACCTATACCGCCCTTTTCACTAAGGGCTAGTTTACACTTGTTTCGGCTTCTACACTCATTAAAGCTCATACAGCTTCAACAAGCTTTTATGATGTGTTTTTGAGGCTTCAGCAGCGCTTCGAAGAGGCTTCAGTGAGGCTTCAACAAGGCTTCAACAAGGCTTCAGTGATGCACTTTTGAAGCCTTGTTGAAGCTTGGTAAATGCCCTGTGTGTGTTTGTTGATATCTCACACCTGCAATTTCTCCAAAGCAAAGCAAAGCTAAAGCTGAATTACTGCCTCTGAAAAGGTGCATGTACTTCAAGCGAGCTTCAAACAAGCTTCTTCATAGACTTCTATGGAGACGTTGGAGAGGCTTTGATGCCTGGCTAAAGCTACATGGGGTAAAATTTGTGACGCGAAGATGAAACGCAGCTAAGCCAATGCAAGGTGTAAACGGGGCTGTAAGATAACCATTTTATATGACGCCCTGTTTTGAAGCAGTGTAAACGAGCCCTAAAAATATACACTGTACCATTCCCACCAGTTTATGAAAAGAATGCCATTATAATATGTTGTGTCCTAATATAATTTTTCCTTTGGTATTGTTACTGCAGTTGTGTATACTGTAAGTTGAGAATTCCAGAGAAATTGCCACCATTACAGGCGGTCCCCGGGTTACAAACAAGATAGGGACTGTAGGTTTGTTCTTAAGTTGAATTTGTTTGTAAGTGGGAACAGGTACATTTTTTAAGTGTAGCTCCAGCCAAAACAACTATTTTTAAGCTTTTTGGATAGCATAGGGAAGGGTTAACACCCCTGTAATGTTTGTTTTGCTGTCTGAGCTCCTGTTCAGAAGATGTCACCTCACTTCTTGTCCCAATGATAATTGGATTTTGAAAAATGTGGGTTGTTGTGGAAACAATCCTTGGTGCTAAAGCATCAGTGGAGACCCCTTTTTCCCATAATAACTCTTACAGGAGTGAATTTCCCTTCCTAGGGGGAGATTTCCTCTCACTTCCTGTTATCTCCCTCCGTTTGTAAGTAGGAGTCGTTTGTAAGTCAGATGTTTGTAACTAGGGGACCGCCTGTACTTCTAAATACAACTAATAACTTACGGCAATGTACATCTGAAGTATTGAACATGCAGTTGCTATTGACAGCTAAATACTATGGATACATTATAGGTCATAGTTTAACGCTCAACTGAACTGATCAACAAAATTACTATATTGCTAAACCATCATAAATAAATGTCCCCTTAAAACTCTATTGTTTTAAACACACCATCTTTCCCAACACCTCCTTCTGTGTACGTATCTTTTTTACAAGGGTCTTTTAGTCAGTCTGGGGATGTCATTGGTCCATCTTCTCCTCTAGCAGTGATCTTTACAATTCTACATTATTAAACACACTATCTTTCCCAACACCCCCTTCTGTATACATATCTTTTTAACAAGGATCTTTTGGTCAGTCTGGTGATGTCATGGGTCCTTCATCTTCTCCTCCAACAGCGACAGTGGGAGGTCCTTACTGTTGCACTGAATTCCACTCACATAATGGCATGTTAAAACCATCCAGTGCATTGGTACGCGTACCCAAGCTGAGTTATGATGCTGCCCCAGTGGGTAAGTCCAGGACAGCTAGGACTCCAAAGAAGTGGATTGAATGACATAGCTTATCAATCAACACAGAAGACTAGTAACCTCTAGTGGCAAAAATGAATTACTGCATGGGATAGCTCAAGATTCAAGGCAAATATTGCGGCGAATGCAATTTTTTCCCCATTAGTTTAAAAAAAAATGAAGTCTGCTTTAAAATTATTAACACAATATTACTGCCTTTGTGAAAAATTAGCATATAAAGTCATATATTTTCAGCATTGTTTATTATTATCTTTGCACATAATTATAATGATTCACTAGAAAAATCTTTAAAACTGGAGACCTGCAAGTTTTAAAAAAGCAATCTGCACTTTTGAATATACCAGAATATATAGTCAAAGAAAGCACAATATTGAGATATGATGAACACATTGTATTAAAGCAAGCATTTGAGCACCAAGCACTGTGACATAGAATACATACTGTAGAAAGGCAATTCTGCTTTTGTTTAGCCAGCCAGATTAACCTAGTCTTTTGAGCCATGTAATTACAGAAATGGAAATCATAAATATGCAGCAAAGACATATTTATCTCAGTAAGCAAAATAAAAAAATAGATTTAATTAAGTGGTCTATGAAAGGAAACATCATGTGATGAACTGAAATGAAATGCTATAAGCTGCAGCGTGTAAAAAAAATAGCAAAAAAAATAGTAGAAGTCAGGAGCAGGCAGAGACATGATGTTTTTAAAGCGTAAGGCTCATTCATTGCACTACAGTTCTATATTAACTTAAATGATCCAATGATAGAATGATTATCAACATTGATGTAACGTATTGCACATAGCATTATCAATGTTTAATTTTTAATCATAAAAAATGCAATTGACATATGTAAATTCAAGTTTTCTTTTTTCCAATACAAAATTGGTAACACAGTAAATTCCAATGTACAATGTTATATATGAAAATGTTCTAATAATATAAACACATTTAACAATTATTGTAATTGCTGATATTCAACCTACCTACTCAATAGGTGGGTTATTGGAAAGGTAAATTAACTTTTAACTTAAGCTTTTGAGTCTTTTTAGTTTTCCAATGACCCACCTATTGAGAAGGTATGCTGAATATTAGCAATTAAAAGAAATGTTAAATGTGTTTATAACATAACATTTTCATATCCACTTGCAGAACGCAATACATATATAGTGGTTTACCGGGATTATGGCTGAAACTGTCAGCCATAACTCCAGTATTTGTTTTTTCAGCCAGCAGCTGACTTTCTCTGGGAGTGCTCCTAGCGGCTCATGAGCTGCTGGAATGCTTTCATAAGCGGCAGGAGGAGGGGGGACCTCACTGGTGTTTCTTGGGCTTACCGTTTCCACCATTGCCCCCAAGAAATGATCTGACGGTGCGGCCGGCTGGTCACAAAGGAGATAAAAGGCTAGATCATCTTTGTTCACCTCTATGGCCTTGGAGGGCCACAGCAACACCAAACAGTCACTTCCAGTCCAGGATGGAAGTAAAAATTTTTTTTTATCTTTTGCTTTTATAGGTCAAGGAGAGATTTGGGGTGTTTTTGACTCAAGATCTCTCCATAAAGAGGACCTGTCATCCTTATTTCTATTACAAGGGATGTTTACATTCCTTGTAATAGAAATAGAAGTTGTTTTTTTTAAAAAAATGTAGGGACAGTGTAAACATAAAACATAACATTCATAAGAAAAAAAACAATTTAAAGTGCCCCTAGCCCTCTGTGCTCGTACGCAGAAGCAAACACATACGTACGTCACGCACACATATGTAAACTGTGTTTGCACCACACATTTGAGAAATCGCCAAAAATGTTAGAGCGAGAGCAATAATTCTAGCACTAGACCTCCTCTGTAACTTTAAACAGGTAACCTGTAAACATTTTTGAAGCGTCGCCTATGGAGATTTTTAACCACTTCCTTACTGGGCACTTAAACCCCCCTCCTGCCCAGACCAATTTTCGGCTTTCAGCGCTGTCACATTTTGAATGAGAATTGCGAGTTCGTGCGACGTTGCACCCAAACAAAATTTATATCATTTTTTACCTACAAATACAGCTTTCTTTTGGTGGTATTTGATCACCTTTGTATCATTTCTGATCGCCGCTATAAACAAACAAAGTGCGATGATTTTGAAAAAACAATATTTTTTACTTTTTGCTATAATACAAATCCCAAAAAAATAATAGAAAAAAAAATTATTTATCTGTTTTGGCCAATATATATTCTTCTACATATTTTTGGTAAAAAAAAAAAAAAAAATCGCAATTGGCGTATATTGATTGGTTTGCGCAAAAGTTATCGCATCTACAAACTATGGGAATTGATTTATGGCGTTTTTATTATTTATTTATTTTTACTAGTAATGGTGGTGATCTGCGATTTTTAGCGGTACTGCGATATTGCAGCAGTCAAATTTTTGACACTTTTTTGGGACCAATGACATTTATACAGCGATCAGAAATTTAAATGTCCACTGATTACTGTATAAATGTCATTGGCAGTGAAGGGGTTAACCTGCAGGGGGCAGTGAAGGGGTTAACTGTGTTCCCTGGGTGTGTTCTAACTGTGTGGGGGCTGGGCTGGTCGGGACAGAACAGATCTAACTAATCCCAGTGACAGGGATCAGTAGATCTGTTATGTCCCTTGCAACAGAACGGAGAACCGCCGTGTTTACAGGAGCGCGCACATTGCCAGGAAGTCCATAGACGTCCACCCGGCAATTCAGATCCATGCTGGAGCCGTCTTTCGGCTATAGCGCGGATCTGGATTGGTTAAGTACCATAGTTTGTCGCTATTCCATGAGTGTGCACAATTTTAAAGCATGACATGTTAGGTGGCTATTTACTCAGCGTAACATCATCTTTCATATTTTACAAAAAAAAAAATTGTGTATATTGTGTTTTTTTTTAATTCATTAAAAATATGGAGAAATACCATGTGGCATAAAAAATTGCAATGATCGCCATTGTATTCACTAGTGTTATTCGTAATTTTCTAGCAAAAAAAAAATACTAATTTAAACTTGTAAAAAAAAAAAAGTGCCAGAAAATGCCTGGTTTTCAAGTGGATACACAGTGTATAACATTGGAATGTATTGTGTTACCAGTTGTTGAATGTGAGCGAATCGGTAGCCTTCTGAATGATTACCTTACTGTGAAAGCAAATTATGTACAGTGTTATTTTCATTTTCTTCTGGTTTATTATGTTATAAATTCTTGTGAAACCTTATCTTTAAGTTGATTTACTTCTCATAGCTGAAGTGTTTAATGACTGTACCTTTATATTTGCTGTATTTGTGATTTGGTGATTTCCTTTTTACTCATGATTAAGCTTGCATTACAAATGTTTCAAATAAAACTTTAATGTGAAAAAAAGCTTTTGAGTCAATTCTAATTAAGTTTTTAATGTGTTCATATTTTATTTATACAGTTTAAACTCTAACTGAAGTCAAAGAGAAAGATAATCAATTGAATAGACATTGTATTAACATCCTGCACAGTTGTATTGTGTCTAAATATGACTGAACAGACCCTTATACCAATACCTCAACAGCCATCGATATCCAAGAAAAGATATTTCCCTTTTCTACACTTACCTCCTAAAAGTAGACCTAACCTTTGATGCTCAAACTCTAAGTAAATGGGAAGTGACATTAGATAAAAACATATCCGATCAAGAATGGGAAAAAGCCTACCGCTATCTACACATTAAAAGCTCACTGTGGATGCTGCTACCACTATACATCCCTGGCCTCACACTGTTCAAATCATTGGGAGTCATATTTAAAACTCCTTCATCACTGGTATTTTACACCTCTTAGGTTATCAAGGATTTACTCCCCTCAGTGTCATTTAGGAACTATTGGATTCTCCACATTTTACTATATTATGTGTTCTTGGGATAAACATAAATCTATAGTCAGACAACAAGGTTAATGTAAAAAAAAAAATATTAAAAAAAAATAATAAAAAAAATAAAAAAAAAAAAAATAAAAAAAAAAATAAAAAGGGGCAGACTCGATGGACTACTCAGTCTTTTTTCTGCCGTCACTTTTCTATGTTTCTATGTTTCTATGTTCCTGCAAATCCATCTGTTCCTATTGGAATCAAATATTCATCTTAACCTCTGAACTGTCAGTATACCCAATTAACCTTAATCTTACTTTAGCAATAGGCCTAAGAAATCTCCCTCCCAACTCGAGAACTATAATAATGCATCTACTACACGCAGCAAACCTTAATATTATGAAATTGTGGAAATCTCCACAACCACCATTCTTTCAATCTACACTTATTAATGTAAACTTCCAATATGAAATGGAGTTAAAAACTTGTCTAATTCTCCTCAACTTGGTGAATTTGGCTTCATAAATGCAATTGTACATTTTTTAACTGAGTTAAATAGAATTGGAGTATGTAATGTTCCTATGACTGGTATTTTCCCTTCCTTCCAATCCTTCCCTTATTCTGTAACCCCCCACCCCTTTTCCCCCCTTTGTACCAACCTACCTCTGTTACTGTGCTTTAACCGTTTTTTCATACTTGTGTATTTTCATTCCTTATACTCTTGTAAATTTGAACTCTGTTCATTGTATTCTTGACTTTGTTCTAACTCAAACCTTAATAAAGATTGTTGAATATAAATATGACTGAACAGACCATTATACACAAAAGTTTGTCCTTTCCGCTAAGTTCCTTTTATAATCTTACAGACCTGGTCAGACACTCCCTCTCTTTTTATTAGCATTAAAACATGTTTGGTAAAAGAAAAGTGTATTTTAAAGCATTTTTAACCAAATATCAATTAAAAATTATGACATGCAGTCCCATGATAAAGGTTTCCTAGAGCACTATGGGTTAGGTAAAAAGACAACACAAAAGTCCCTGTATCTGAGGATTGGTTTGTCTTTGGGCCTAGCTGTCTGAAAAGGGATGAGTCATTCTTTTATGTGTGTAAATTCCACTTTAAACATAGTTATACGTATATACAGAAGCTCTGTACCCTACCAAAAGATTTGTATTTCTCTCTATCCAGTCCTGAGATTTACATAGACCATCCAGAGAACATGGCTACCCTGGTGACCTGACCTTTCTCTACAGCAGTTAAGCAACACATCTTGGTTACCACTCAACTCCCTGACCCACCCATTGGTTTGATAACGTGAAGAATCAGTGATGGAATAATAAGGTCATATCTCTCCTCTTGTCAGCATGTTCCTTGTTAGCACATGTTCATGCAAGACATCTGATGGATCCAAGTAGTACCTCTCCTTCTCCCAATCTGAGTGCTGCTGTACGGGGGATTAGGTATTTATAATAACGATATTTAAAAACATGTCATTTTTAAAAATACTTTTTTTATCATACCCCTACCAGCTCAAATATGGTGTTAACATATTATCTGCCTAGAGTTCAGCTTCAAGTGTTTTCATTTACTTATTTATTTATTCTGCCCGGGGCAGAAATGCTGTCTCCAGGTCACCGTTTGCCACACACACGGATGTCTGTTTACTCCTGCTTCTTATCTACTTGGAATTTGTAAATGCAATATTTTTTTATTAACCCATTGAATTTTAAAATGGGGTCACACTATTGTGGTCCTTTTCATTTTCATTGATCATTTGCAATCGATCGGTGGGATAGGAATCGACCACTGCTGAGAACTGACCCTTGGGGCCCAGTGGAGGCTGAATCCACACAAGCGTTCCCTGACCCCCCCTAATAGGTGGTCTAGGGGCTCTGGTAAGCGCATATACTATCAGGTGGAGGTTGTTTCTACACGTTGGTGTTCGTACAAGGTGGTTACTATCTACGATCATATTGCTGCACGTTTATTTGGAGCACCATAAATTTCCTTTTTATACTTTCACCATTTCACTGGATTATCTTATGGACTATATTAAGGGATTGTCTATATTGTTTTGTTGCACAATACTTTTCATTTATGTACATAAGCATGATATTATTTATTTGTATACTGTCTCTGTATAACTAGTATAACCTCTTCAGGTCCACCCTATAGCAGTGGAAGCCGGCGGGTGCAGGGCACTCAATGTTTTCCGGCACCCACCGATCATGGCAAACACACAGAACTGTGATCCGCCTATGTAAAAAAAGCAGATTGCCATTCTGACAGGAGGGAAGGGATGAAGTTTATGTCCCTGCAAAGCAGGGAATAAATTCCATCTCTTCCCCTAGTAAAAGCACCTCACACAGTATAGTAAAACACTGGCTAGGCACACAGTTAACCCTTTGATTGCCCCTGATGTTAACCCCTTCACAGCCAGTGTCATTAGTACAGTGAAAGTGCATATTTTTAGCACTGATCACTGTATTAGTGTCACTGGTCCCCAAAAAGTGCCAGTTAGTGTCAGAATGTCCACCACAATATCACAGTCCCGCTATAAGCCACAGATCGCCACCATTACTAGTAAAAAAATAAATAAATAAAACTTTTGCATTGTTTGGTTTGCACAAACGTTATAGCATCTACAATCAATATACACTTATTGGGATTTTGTTTGACAAAAATATGTAGCAGAATACATATTGACCTAAATTTATATAGAAATTAGATTTTTCAATTTTCTTATTGGATATGTTTTGGATATGTTTTATAACAGAAAGTAAAAAAATATTTTTTTTGTTCTTTTTCTTCAAAATTGTCAGTCTTTTTTTGTTTATAGCGCAAAAATTAGAAACGCAGGGGTGAAGAAATACCACAA
Organism: Glandirana rugosa; assembly: GCA_018402905.1. NCBI lineage: Eukaryota > Metazoa > Chordata > Amphibia > Anura > Ranidae > Glandirana > Glandirana rugosa. The sequence goes on along the minus strand of BLSH010459336.1, from coordinate 1,268,475 downwards.
AAAGAAAGCTCTATTTGTGGGAAAAAAAAGGCATACATTTTACTTCGGTACAGCGTTGCATGACGCAGTGCTGTATCGCAAAAAATGGCCTGGCTGTGAAGCGGGGTAAATCTTCTGGAGATTAAGTGGATAAGAAAAGATTTCTACTTTGTGAGTTGCTCCTTAAATTGATTGTAAAGGTTAAAGGTTCTTTTTTTTTTTTTTTGGTAAAAATAACAAATATGTCAACCTTACCTGCTCTGTGCAAGGGTGCTGCACAGAGCGGCCTGGATCCTCCTTTTCTGGGGTCCGGCGCTTCTGGCTTCTCCTCTTTGGCGAGTGCCCCCACGGAGAGTCGATTTCCATGGGGCACGCTTCCGAGTCCTGCTGCTGCATCCATTGACACAGACAGCAGGACTTGGCCCCGCTCCCCGGCTCCCGTGTCACCGAATTTGATTGACAGCAGCCGGAGCCAATGGCTTCTGCTGCTATCAATCTATCCAATGAGGACCTGAGACAACGGCTGGAGCTGCTGGGCTCATGCTCGTCCATGGAACGATTGGGTTCAGGTAAGAAAAAGGGGGCTCTGGGGGGCAGCTGCAGCGCAGAAAGTTTTTCACCTCAATGCATAGAATGCATTGAGGTGAAGGACCCTGAGGGTTTACAGCCCCTTTAATGGATTCCTGCTCCTTTGGACACTTGGAAACACACACAGCTTGAATATATATATATGATATTTGGGCAGGCAGGGGTACAATAAGGAAAGTGTAAAGTGTATCTACAGCTTGAGTTATTTAATAGTTTTGGATAGAACTCTTGTCAGGATTTTGTTGCTGCTGAGTCACTGGGACAGAACGTGATGGGAATTCCAAAATTTGATAGCTGTCAACAGGAGAACAGGAGGTGAGGAGAAATCTTGCATCCTGAAATACTGTGAAAATATAATAGGCTACATTATATTGTAATATCAATGTGCTGCAATTTTGTTTGTTCTTTGTTCTTGTACATTTATGTTAGCTGCTCAAAACCCAGAAATAGATATTAGATTTGGGGTTTTGAACTTAAAGCAATGTTTCCATTGTCACCACTGGCCCCCTCAACTATTGCATTTACCTACTAATTATTATCACCCTAATACTTAGAGTTACTCTACTTTTGTTGGGAAAAAAAACAATCCCTTCTGTGTGATCAATGTATGTTGCAGGTTTTTAACCACTTCACCCCCCGGAAGGATTTTGCAGGTTAGGACCAGAGCACTTTTTGCGATTCGGCACTGCGTCGCTTTAACTGACAATTACGCGGTTGTGCAACGTTGTACCCGAACGAAATTTGCGTCCTTTTTTTCCCACAAATAGAGCTTTCTTTTGGTAGTATTTGATCCCCTCTGCGTCATTTCTGATCACCGCTATATACAAAAAAAGAGCCACAATTTTGCAAAAAAAAAACAGTTTTTCTTACTTTTTGCTAAAATTCAAATCCAAAAAAAATATAAAAAAACATTTTTTTTCATCGGTTTTGGCCGATTTATATTCTTCCTCATATTTTTGGTAAAAAAAATTGCAATCGGCGTTTATTGATTGGTTTGCGCAAAAGTGGCCGCGTTTACGGATGATGAGTATTCCTTTCTGGGGTTTTTATTATTTTTTTTTTTTTTTACTAGTAATGGCGGTGATATGATTTTTATCAGGACTGCGATATTGGGGTGGACATGTTGGACATTTTTGGGACCAATGACATTTATACAGCAATCAGAAATGTAAATATCCACTGATTACTGTATAAATGTCATTGGGAGTGAAGGGGTTAACCTGCAGGAGGCAGGGAAGGGGTTAACTGTGTTCCCTAGGCATGTTCTAACTGTGAGGGGGCTGGGCTACCATGGGCATAAGAGATCTAACTGATCCCAGTGACAGGGATCGGTAGATCTCCTATGCCCCCACTGACAGAGCGGGAAACCGCCGTGTTTACATCGGCGGTTCCCAGTTCTTTTTGCTGTGGCCGCTCATCTCGGAGTACGGCAGGCGCGCACCCCCTAGCGGCCACTCCGCAAATCGCCATTTATTTACGACGTTTCGTGGGACACATCCACACTGCCGCAGTAAATATACTGCGAACAGTGTGGAAGCGGTTAAACAAACTTTGTAGCAGTTTCCTACCTTTTGCTGCTCTGAAGAAAGAACTGTTTGTTTCACCATGTCCTTTGCATGCCAATTATGAATTGTAGGGTCTGGTTCATTATAATCATCTGGTGTACTCTGTGTTCTAATGAGAAAAGCTGCAGGGTCTGCATACCCCTAGAAGTATTTAATCCTTGGGGTTTAACTCGCCAAAACTGAAATTTTCTGTTATAGGGGATGACTTGTATCTTATACCAGGCTTCTAGGAAAATCAGGGAGCCAATCAGGCCCGGACTGGGACAAAAAATTGGCCCTGGGCATTTTAGACTGAGCAGCCAACTTTTCCAGGGACCGGGAGGAAAAATTTGGTATGGCTACTGGCCAAAGGGCAGCGACCACTTTTTCCAGGAATAGACCAGGAAAATATACGAAAATATTTGTGTTGACCCTGCAGGGGTCCAGGTCCTCCAAGAAAGGAAGAAATGTTTTCCACACTACAACCAAATGAATTTGGAGGGGAAACAGGGCCAGCCACCCTGTGTGGTTTGTGTCTCCTGATGCGGCCAGAAAGCCAATGCAGAAATGACCCAAGTGTAGCAATGCCGGCGGTACCAATTAATTTGGTTGTGGTGTGGGAAACTTTTCTTCCTTTCTTGGAGGACCTGGACCCCTGCAGGGTCAACACAAAACTTTTCATATATTTTCCTGGTCTATTCCTGAAAAAAGTGGTTGTTGCCCTTTGGCCAGTAACCATACCAAATTTTTTTCTCAATATCATTTAAACCTCGCCATCCTTCCTTGAACATTTATGACTGGGCTTCCTTGCACTCTGGTCCTGCTTTTGTTTGGATGGGTCCCTGGGACTCTACCAGCCTCTGTGGTCTCCTTATCAGTGCTAAATACACTGTTATATGAAATCCAAAACTCCCCGATGAAGACTGTTACCAGTCGAAACGTTGGAATGCTCACTACAACCTAGTATTTTCCATGCCGTAAAACTTTTTTATATATTTTTTATGGGTAATACTCTTTTTCTACTATTGTCATTTTATATGATGTAACAATAAAATATATACTTTTTACCTTTACACCTTATTGTTTGATTGCTGCCTACAAAGTCCCGCCAAAACCCTGTTCTGTCTCTTGTATCCTTTGGGGTGTGGCAATAATCTTTAAACATAGGTGTTGTTTAAGAACACTGAGTTTCTTGTTTTGCAAACAACATTTACACAGTAATCAGTGGATATTTAAATTTTTGATTGCTGTATAAATGTCATTTTTGTTTATAGCGGTGATCAGAAATGACGCAGAGGGGAACAAATACCGCCAAAAGAAAGCTCCATTTGTGGGGAAAAATGGGGGCAAATTTAGTTTGGGTACAACGTCGCACGACCTTGCAATTGTTAGTTGAAGCCACGCAGTGCCAAATCGCATAAAGTGCTCTGGTCCTAACGTGGGAAATCCTTCCGGGCTGAAGTGGTTAATGATAATCATAATATGATTAAATACTGCGGGCAGGTGACGAGTAGATTGTATCCCTTCCTTGTCAACCCCAGGAACTGGAACTAATTGCCTTTCCTCCTGCAGCAGCTGAAGGCTGGCTTCTCCTCCGCTACCTCCCACTGGCATTCAGCCGCTGTAGGAGGAAAAGGTTTCGGTTTCAGAAAATGCTGCCCCGCCACCCTTCCTGTCCAGGCTCCCATTGCTTTGGCTGGCCAGGCCCTCCTGTGTGCTCCCATGCCCCCCCCACAGCACTGCCAGTTTCCCCTCCTCTCTCACTGTTGCTGTTGCGGGGGATGTTTCTAGATGGAGAGTGGGGAGAAGGGTCAGATTTACTGGCCCCTTCATTGGAACCAATCACTCACTGTGTTGATTCATAACTGGAGCATTGTCCACTGCTCTACTGACAAAAACTGTCCACTGCACTACTGACACCATCACCTGCCCTACTGACACCATCCACTGCCCTGCTGACACCTTCCACTGCCCTACTAACACTGTCTACACACCAGCCCATGCCCTGCTGACACTGTACACATACTGTGCACTGCCCTACTGACACTGTCCACTGCTCTAATGATTGATACTGTCCACTTTTAAGTAAGGCTAAATTAATTTGTAAATAAGTGACACTTGTTTTATTATATTTTTTTCTAAATTTTCCTTTCTATTTAGTTAGGCCTTGCTAGTTAATTAAAAAAAGCCAAGCCCCGGTGATCTGTTCAGGTAGATCTCCACCTCTCAAAAGTTGCCTACCCTACTGACACCGTCCACTGCCTTAATGTCCACTGCCAGTCCCAGGCCCTCTGAGTTTGTGGTTTCACCTATAAAGAGTGACAGTCAAGCCATTTTGCCCAGCAGCATACTCACTCTGCTAATCCCCCCCTCCCAGTACAGTGCATAGCTGCCATGCTTAGATGTGCTCAACCCTGCTCAACCGTGCACGTGCACACAAGGTGAGGGCAGGCAGGACACACTTTGAGCTACCAGGTAAAAGAGGTGGGCTTGTATGTGGGTCTCCCACCCCAGATGTATATTGGAGTGCTTGGCTAGCCACTCTGAGTATCTTGGCATGCAGTGGCTCTTGGTGCAAGGTGGAAATGGCAGGTGATAGTGGGGGGGCCCAGGTCAACTTTTGCATCAGGACCCACAAGCTTCAAGCTATGCCTCTGACCTGGAGGTGCCTGCTTTGTTGATAGCCCTGCATTCTTTTGGTTTACATTAAGACAGCTGTACATACAAAAAGGAAAATGACTGTGCATGATGCCAAACCTACTGGGATTGTTTATAACAAAACACAGAAAAAAGTTTTAAAACACTTGCCCTTAGCAACCTATCATCTTTATTCTCTGGGGAAATTACTCAAAAAATCCTGGCTGATCTTTTGGGGCGACTTGTTCTTTTATTCTTGTTCTATATGTTCTTCTATTTTTAAGAATAGGCCCTTATGCATGATTTTTTTTAACTACTAATGGATCATTACTGGGAATCACTCAAAGTATAGAACAGATCTAAACTGTAGAACTGAATGCTGATATTGTTGTTCATATTTAAAGGAGAGTGCTATTTTATATCTATAAAATGTTTTAAATGTACCCTCCTTTCCAGAATCTTACCTCTCCCCAAAGGAAATATAATTTAGCCAGTGAGAAAAATTACACTAAACAAAATAGGCATGTGTTGGAAATTACGAACTGTGGGAATCAACAGAGTAACATCAGCATAATAACACTACATAAACAATACAATCATTCTTTACAACACAACAAAAGACCTTGTGATTTCAAGAAGCAGTTACCACCAAACACTGGCACTTTTCATTTCCAAATGCATATTTTCTTAAGTAGGAAAAGAGGATTTGCTTAATTACATAGTTCAGTCACAAAGAGTGGCGTGGGGCTGCTGGAACTTTGAGGGCTGTAATTACTGTAGCTGTGGAGTGATCATAAAAAGACAAATGTCTGTGAATAAATATGTACATGATGGATGTAATTTAACCTTTACCACATGAGACATCAAGTGCTGCAACTGATACAATTTGGCAGATTGCTGTGGCATGTTATGTAGCACTAACTCCACGTTTTCTACAAAAATGCTTGTGGTTTTTGTAAATGTTCTATTGTACAGGTGATTAAAAAAGTAATAATATGGACATAATAAATAATATCAATAATATTTTTTTTTATATATTTTTATTAAGGATTAACAAAATAACAATACAAGTATATTAAGCCAAGTACAAATGTCAAAAGCTTGAAACCTTAAAATGGTTGCGGAGACTAGCAGCCTAGACCAAGGCCTCCGCTGAGTACAAATATAATGACATGGCTGTGGGCAAGAGAGTGCAGAAACAATGGTTGCATAATACAAAGGAAACTGATGTCTGGATATAGAACCGAAATAGAGCACTGGAAACCTTAACTCCTAGGAAGTGGAAGCTAGGTGCAAGAGGCTAGGTGGGATAAGAAACACATAAAGATATGGCATAAATCAAGTTATAAGCTGTTGAAGGCCTATGTGCTGGCTTGAGGTGGATGAGGAGTGTTAAGGGAAGGAGAGGGCTCTTGGGTGGTGGAAGGGACCAGAGAGTTCTTGATTTTGAGCTTGCCCAAAGTGTTGGCTATGTCAGCTCTCAGGTACCAGTCTGAGAAACGGAAAGGCTGCATATGCTGGTCAATTTCCGAGGGTGAAAGAGAGATCTCCATGTAGCTCCTCCATCTGGCGAAGAATAATATCAATATTATTAATCCATTCCCACTGCTCACTGTTGGTTAGGGGTAGGTCAGCAATAAAACACACAACACAAACTGTAGGTGAAAAGGATTATATTGTATAAAGAATTACCATGAACAGCCTTGTTACAGACAAGTAAATGTTACTTAAGACCATACTTTAGAGGCATAAACATTACAGACAAAGATTAGCAGCAATAAGCAATACAATCTCTGCACCATGAAAGACATACCTAAAGAACCAAAGAGAGAAGTCAAGCAATCACATACTAGCTAGCAAGCACATCCAATATTATCACTCGTCTCAGTCCTCTCTGGTCTTCAGTCAAGGTCTCTTACCTCTAAGTCTCTCACCCCTAGCAATATTATACCGGTTTATTCCCTTCACTATCATTGAGAGTCGGTTCACACAGGGGCGATCCGACTTCAGGCGCGACTTTGTAGGCGATTTGAACGAGACTTCAAGGTGACTTCAGCATGACTTTGGGCGAATTACAACACAACTTGTGATCTCCATGCCAGGCCAGTCAGAGAATATAGCTCTTCTGACATCATTCCTTTTACCTGGGTAAATTATTTTCTTTTTCCTGTTAAGTCGCTTCAATATAGATGGGGATAAGACTTGGAGGCGACTTCCATTGAATTCTATGGGCACAAATTGGATAGAAGTCGCCTTGAAGTAGTACAGGAACCTTTTCTGAAGTCGGAGCAACTTCAGTAGTGTACATTAAAGAGGAAGTAAACCTGGATGGGGTTTACTTCCTCTATGCCCCCCTGTAAAGTAGAAGCATCGCATAGTAGCCCATTATGTGCCACTTACCTGCAAACGAAGGCTGCGATGTCCCCTCTGCTGGCAGCATCCATCTTCTGCCCCTCTTCCTTCCGGGGCCGCGACTCCGGCGCTGTGACCGGCCGAAGTCGCGTGACGTCACTCCCGCGCGTGTGTGCGGGAGCCGCCAGTCATGGCACAGTCGCAGTGGAGGAACGGCACGCAGGCCGTTCCTTCACTGCGCATGTCCCAACATGATGTCGGCACAGCTTCAACACTGCATATCTCCTGAACCGTACAGGTTTAGGAGATATGCAGGGCACCTACAGGTAAGCCTTATCATAGGCTTATCTGTAGGTTAAAGTGGTTGCCACAAGTTGACAACCACTTTAAGACGGCTCTCATTCACTTCAATGGGATTTCTTAAGTCAATCGACTTGGGGTGACTTGGGGCAACACAAGTCGCACCCCAAGTCGCTGTAGTGTGAACCAGCTCTCAGGAATCTCTGATTGGTCCAAACTGTACTATAATTTCTTTCTCATGAAAGCGATTGGATGGAACTCAAGCCCTACTTTAATGTGATTAAGGAAGACCTCCAAGATAGTTAAGTCTCCTGGCATAAACAGTCAGCCACCTTAGCATACTAAAGCCACATGACCCATCAACATGCAATCTCTTTTAACTGGCCTACACCTTTTCACCAACCCAAAGACAAAAAGAGTCTTAAATACAATGCCTAGCATATGGCTTTGGCATATTAATGATGGCAAGGAAGATTAGTTGTTTTGAGAAACATGAGGCAAACTTGGCCTGTATGGTATACAAACATACTAAAGACCAGCTTCTTTCATGGTTATCTCATGATGTATTCCAACATATTGTATAAGGCTCCATGCTCACTGAACGCTCTCTGGGCATCAGATTATGTGACAGGAGACCCTGTTTAGAAAACACGCTTTTTAGCAGCGTTTTGTAAGCAGCGTTTATGCGCGTTTATGTGCGTTTTTGCATGTTTATTGGCGTTGGCCTTTTTGAGCTTTTTTTTTAACTTCATTAGCTTCCATTGACTTCAAAAAGCGCTGGACGCCGATAAACTGCCATTTAGCTGCGTTTATGAGCATTTATCGGCACCCAGCATTTTTTGTGGTCAGAAGAATGACTCCTGATTGCAATTCAGGGCGTTCAGATAACAGCCCATACACGCCACTGCTGTTAAACGAAAATAAACGTCTATGTGTGCATGGACACATAGGATAACATAAAGGGGCGTTTATGGGCCCTTTAATTAGGCAAATTAGGCGGTTGCCTTAGGCCTCGCGGCCGCCTAGTTTACCTTATTAAAGATCTGCCTCTGCTAGCAGCACAGATCCCCGGCCCGCCATCAGCTTAGTGCCAAGTCCGTTCACTGATACAGGGAGAGGAAGATAGGTTGCGAGTGGGAAGAGTTTACAGTGTGATCGGAGCTCACCGAGAGCTCCGGATCACAGCCAGAGAGAGACGCTCAGCCAGAGCCACTGCTGACCCCTCCCCCTGCAGCCTGCATAGCCAGACAGGAGAGAGCTGCTTCTAATCCTCCTCCCCTCCTGTATTTGCCCCGCCAACACTCCCCGACAAACAGTGTTCTGCTAAGAGAAGGGGATGTGGGCACGGGAAGATTAAAGCTCAAGCCCAGCAAATGTAAAGCAAAGATGGAGTCTGATCCATCCATCCATCCAGTCCCTTCTGCCTCCGAGTGAGTACTCTGATGTGGGGGTGCCTCTCCTCTCTCTTCTCTCCTCTCATTCTCTCTCCTCTCCTCTCTCTCTATCTCCTTCTCTCTCTCTCTCACTCCCCTCTCTCTCTCTCTCATTCTCTCTCTCTCCTTCTCTCTCTCTTCTCTCTCTCCTTCTCTCTCTTCTCTCTCTCTTTTCTCTCTCTCCCCTTCTCTCTCTTCTCTCTCTCCCCCCTCTCTCTTCTCGAGAGCCACTCGAGGCTAGTGTGACATTTGAGAAGGGTGAGCGTTGG
>BLSH010459336.1:1235067-1252363 GCA_018402905.1 Glandirana rugosa | reverse complement strand
GTACTTGCTCTGTTTGTCTTTACACCTCTGGTCCATACTAGATTCATAGCTGGTGAAGTTTTCCCCAGATCTAAGTACTTTTATTTCTTAAACAACATGTCCTTGATATGATTCGATTGCTATTTGGTAGATGACCTGTTTTGGTCACCCTAGGCTACCTCTGATGAAGGAGAATCCCGAAACCTGTTAGCAGCCTGTACTGTACTGCATTTCTGTCTCTGGCATGTTATTTTCATATATATATATTTCACTATACTGCTCTATTACACTTTTTAACATGTATTAATAAACTACAATTTTTATATATTACACTGTCATTGAATAGTATAGTGCCGATATAGTCCCACCCTTGAGGGTTTTTTTTACTGTACTTGTATCAGGGATGATGGCACTCCTTTTCAGATAGCACACCTTTCTATTTTATCATTCACGTAATTTCCCCCCCCCCTACATCAATCCCCCTCCTTGTCCTGCCCACATCTGATTCCCCCTGCTGTGTTCCCCCGTGTGCCCACTCCCGCCATGCTGCTGGCTTCCCTCTCCTGCTGCCTGCTGTGGGCACACACGAGGAGATGTTCAGGATGGAGAGCAGGGAAAGCTGCCAGTAAATATGTAATTTACCATTCCCTTCCTTTTCTGAATGAACACAGTGAGTGATCGGTATCAATCACTCACTGTGTTCATTCATAACTGAACTGTCTACCATGCTTCATTTCATTCATCTGCAGTTCAGCTGAGGCTGCAGAGAAATGAATTGAATAATCTGTGTCCTCAGTTCCTTTCTCTGTCTCAAAGGTGAGATGTCAGGGGTCTGATATTTTACCTACACCCCAACAGCATTGTAAAAGGAAAAAAAAATGTAAAAAATTAATAAAATAATGTAAAAAAAAAAGAAAAATCTGTAGAAAAAAAATAATTTTTTAACATTTGTAAAAAATATATTTTTTAAATTGTACAAAATATAAAAAAATTTAAAAATATTTTTTAAAAATTGTAAAAAATATTTTAAAAAATGTGTAAAAAAATAATTTAAAAAATGAAGGGCTGATTTACACGGGCTCTGATACAGTGCGAATGAGAGTCTTTTTGTGTGGCCAGAGATGCCTGTTACTCTATGAGGATGCAGCAGCTGTATGAGCACAGCTGGAGGTCCTAGTTTGACAAATGTGCAGGTGTGGGTGAGTGTCCCTAAATGCACACTGTCTGTTTCAGAGCCGTACACTGGCATCCACAACACGCCTGTCAAACTATGAGCTGCGGGTGTTTGTACAGCTGTTGTGTCCCCATAGTGTAACATAGGCTGCCTGCACACAGCAATAGCTACAAAAACACTGATTCACACTGTACAGGCCACAGCACCTATGTGAATGTGCCCCAAAACCTCATTTACACACATAACTTTATTTGTTAATTCAATACATTTTTATCTTTCTGATTTAGCGGGAATTGTGTAAGTTATATTATGCTTGTGTCTGATAATAATGATTTTAGTGTATTTCTAGTGGAAATATTGTTTTGATATTTTGGGGATGGGCTGTCAAGTAGGCTGTCAGGTAGGCTCTGTGGGGTCCCATAATTTCTAACAGCTGCCCTGAACATATCAGATGGATCAAAACTTAAAGCGAAGTTCCACCCAAAAGTACCACATTTGGCACCTTTCAGGGGGGAGGAGGTACCTGGTCTGGATCACCCCGGAAGTTCAGCTCCCCTCCTCCTTCCCCCGCCACAGGCTATTGAGAAAGCATAGCACCCTTCGCGCATGTGCAGTAGGGATCGGGCTGTAAAACCGCAAGGCTTCACTGCTGGGTTCCCTTAGAAGGAATGGCGGCGGCAGCACCCGAGGGCCCATGTAAAAATCGGCATCCCTCCTGGAACCCCTATGTCACCCCAGAACTCAGCACTTACACAGTGCGTTGGAGGATGGATCCACAGCATGCGGTGGGGAAGCAGGCATCTGACATTACCAGAATCTTGAATGCTGACAAGTCAAATGGAAGTTGCGGTGCTTGAATGAAGGAAAGGTAGGACACATCAACTTCTGGAGAGGTGAGTATAATAGCTCTCTTATTGCAGAAACCTGACTGCCATTGCAGGTCTTCTAATGAACATGCTTCCTGTTTGGTTTACATGCTGACCCTAAGCCTTCAATGCCTTGAAGTACTGACTCGTTACCCATAGTATGCAGATCAGGATTCTGACTTCATATGATGCATGCTTTCCCGAATCTGTGATGTTGAATTACTAAAGGCAAAACAACATTATAAAAAAATAAAAATAAAATAAAATTGTAAAAACAAAATAAAATAATAAAAACAAAAAACTACTGACACCAATCTCATTCCTACTGACACAGTCCTCTGCTCTGCTGACACCATCCACTGCTCTACTGACACCATCCACTGCTCTATTGACACCATCCACTGCTCTGCTGACACCATTCGCTACTCTACTGACACCATCCGCTGCTCTGCTTACACCATCCACTGCTCTGTTGACACCATCCACTGCTCTGCTGACACCATCCACTGCTCTACTGATACAATCCACTGCTCTGCTGACACCATCCACTGCTCTGCTGACACCATCCACTGCTCTACTGACACCATCCACTGCTCTACTGTGCATGTGTGTTTGAATTTTGCAGTGCACACCCTAATGCAATTGGCTGCGCACACCTATGCTCATGGTACATTTACTTTAAACAAGTTAAAAGTTTTATAACGGGGGCGTGGTTTGGCAATGGCGGAGTGAAGAAGTGTTCTGCATGAGCTCCTGCCATCTCTCCGATCTTCCAGCGAATATCTCCTGCTCTGCTACTCGGCATTTGCCCTGCTAGACGGAAAACCCTGGGCAGACTACAGAGGACTTCACCCCACTCGGAAATTCGTCAGTACTTTCACGGGACCCGGTCAGCCACAACACGGGCCTGTGAGGTGGCACCACATCCAACACTGCACATGGCGACCTCTCCGGCTCCCTCCTCTGCCTCGGACTCTCTGACGGGCTTCCCGGAGGAGCTCCTCTCTCATCCGCCAGGTACGTTGGGCACACAGGCAGCGCCGGTGATGTCATCGGGGGACACCGAAATCCGGGCGTTGCTGTAGGCTCTGCCTACTAAAGCCGACATGGAGGCACTTGTCCTCTGGTTGGAGGAGGCCCACCATAGGGACTTGCAAACGGTCTGCTCAGAGGTGCAGCAACTGACAGAGAGAGTGACAGGCGGTGAAGCCTCCCTTGCATCATTGGAGGGTCGGGTGCAGCGCTTGGAACGGGCCCAGTCGGACCAACTGGCCCAGGTCTCTTCCTTACAGCTCCATATGGAAGAACTCAAGGACCGGAGCAGAGGCCTCCCTGAAGCATCGGGTCAAGAGTCGCTGCAGCCTATGGTTTTGGCAATTTGCCAACAACTGGCTACTTCCATCCCGCCTCAGGACATTGAATTTGACCGGGTGCTCGCGCACTGGGCCCACGCTCGTTAAACCCCAACAGGCCGCGGGATATCATCTGCTGCGTGCACAGGTACGCCCATAAGGAACTCCTGCTGCACAAAGCATGGGAGACGGGGGATGTTGACTTTGACGGTGCGCAGGTTCGATTGCTCCCCGACCTCTGCAGGGCCACCTTACAAAGACGGGCATTGCTCCGGCCCCTTCTGGACAGGCTGCGACAACTGGGCTGCACGTACAGATGGGGGTTCCCCATCTCCCTAACAGTATGGAAGGGGTCGTCGTCATTTACACTTCGGCATCCGGAGGAGCTGCCTGCCCTGTTTGCGTTTCTAGAGACTGAAGGTCCCTAACTGGCTGCAACCTCAAGTTGCCAGGAGAGCTCCTGCCCGGGCCGCGAGTGGGGGCCTTCCTCCCCGACCTGCAAGAGGACGGCGGGGCTCACATAGTGCTTCCCTTCCTGGTGACAGAGAGTCCTAGACTTTATTAATCTCCAGTGCCCAAGGTACTCTAGACTCACTTTGTTGCCCGTTGGCTGTTTTTCCCTAACTATGTTATGAAGCTGCGGAGGAGCCTGACCTGTCTATACCCCCCTCTGTGTCCTGACATGGCGGCGAGTTCATATACTTTTCTGTATGCCTCCCCCTCGTCCCCATGTTCTCACCGGTGTCCGGGGGGCCCCTGGGGTGCCCTCCTGCCCCACTTGCGGGGATCAAGCGCACTCTCCCTCTGCTGGAACCACCACGGGGGGGAACTTTTGGCTCCCTACCCCCGTTGGACGCTCTGGCGGATGGATTTATGAAGTCACACTCTGATCATTTGTGACACCTTTTTGGTCACCATAGTCCCCATTTATGCCTTGTTACCATTTTGGCGCTATGCGGCCAGTCCAAACAGCACGGGTGCCAGGCTCCCTCCACTGAACATCCGCAATACCTCTTGACAGATCCCGGACCCTGTGGGTTGAGGAGCTGGGTTACTCCTCTGCAAGGCAAATCTGATCGCATTCTAAAATGACAATGCTATGAACTTTTGACCTCCACGTCTGCACCCCACCTTACTTCATATCTGTATTGATGCTAATAGATATCTTAGGCAAATATGGCTGTTTCCTGTTACTAAATGAAGTGCATGCCGGGATAGGGTGGACGAGTCCTTGCTGACGCTGCACACTATGAGTGAGCTGATGGTTTCTTAATGTTAGCAGATTAGGATGTTGTCTAACATATTTTTTCTTCCAGGTTGCCTGCTGCAAGTTGCGCCTTGCGGGGGAGGGGACTGTATGTGGGGGGGGCTTGGGTGAGAGTGCCTGGGCTGAATGGTGGGGGGAGCCACCTTCTTTAGCGGTTGCACTGGAGATTCTCTACCATATGGCTCATGGGCTGCAGTGGGACAGACCTATTCCCTCCGTGGGACGGATGGGGTGGAGACTCTTGAGCAGACCGGGGGCGGGGGGCTTCGCGTCCGCAGAGGTGCCCCGTTGGGGGGTGTGGGGGGTAGGGCGCGCCGGGGGGCCCCCTGCGGCTCACTCCTGGCTGCAGATTGGGGGGAGGCTCCCTCTATCTACAGGTCTTATATTTTACTGTTTTTCGGGTTCATTCTTCAACAAATGTTAAATGCTTGTTATATATATCACGGATATGGCGGTTGATGGTCTAGTATACTCTCAAGACTACTGATAACGGCTGGTATTAAGTAATGTTGGTTTACCCTATTTCTTGGAGAGCTCTGGCGGGAGTTCGGACTATCCCGCAGTTGCCAACTGGTCAAGTGTGAATCTTCTTGGTAGGACTCCCTTTGGGATCATCCTTTAGTTTGTTAATCTCTTCTACTTTTTCCTTTTCTCCCTTCTCTTTACCCTCCCCCCCCCTTTTTTTTTTTTTTTTGTTCCCCCTCCCCTCCCCCCCCTCTGCCCAATATTGATGTTATTCGAGTGACCTCCTGGAACGCCAGGGGGCTCAACGTCCCAGAGAAGTGGAGGATGCTTCTCACCGATTTGAAACGTGCCCGCACGGACGTGGCATTTGTGCAGGAGACACATTTCAGGACAGGGGGCCTTCCTTTCCTGCAGAACCGATTCTTCCCATGCTCATACCATGCCTCTAACAGGAATGCCAAGTCGAGGGGTGTTTCTATTCTGATTTCTAACCGTATCCCCTGGTCTCTCACGGAGCAATGCTTGGACCCAGGTGGTCGGTATCTTTTCCTGAAAGGAGCTATTGGTGGCATTAGGGTGACGCTGGCTACTATTTATGCCCCGAATGTCCATCAGGACTCTTTTATCTGTAAAACCTTGACAAAGTTAATGGAGTTTGCGGATGGTAAGCTGATCCTTGGGGGGGATTTTAATGTTCCTCTCAACCCAGGCCTTGATACCTCCTCGGGCATTTCCTCTATTTCCCTCGGTTTGAGGAAACGCATCTTGCGTACACTACATGAGCTACAATTGGTCGACCCCTGGCGTATATTCCATGATGCCGAATGGGATTACACCTTCTTTTCTGCTCCTCATCAATCATACTCTCGTATCGATCTCTTCCTTATTCCTCACCAGCTCCTATCCTTCGTGAAGGAGGTTAAGGTTGGTCAGATCACATGGTCAGACCATGCGCCGATCACTCTTCAGTTCACTCTGACAGATGGAACTTTCTCGCCTGACTGGCGCTGGCAATTGAATGAGAGCCTCCTGCAGACCCCAGAAGTCTTGACGGATGTCTCTAAAGAGATTACAGCCTACTTTCAAGTGAACGCCACTCTGAATAGCGATCCCGGGATGGTATGGGAAGCCTACAAGGCGGTCATTAGGGGGATATTGATGAAGCATGGCTCGCGGATCAAACATGCTCGTGAACAACAGCTGCAGCGGCTCCTGGCGGAGATCCATACCCTCGAACAGCAACATAAAAGGGGACCCTCTCCCTCCCTGGGGAAAGACCTGTCCAACCTTCATAGGCAAGTTTCGGATCTCCTTTGTTACAAAGCCAAGGCTGCTCTACAAGCCTGTAGGAAAATATCCTACGAATCGGGAGACAAATGTGGGAGGCAACTAGCTATAGCCCTTAGAGACAAACGCATAGCATCTTACATACCTTGCCTTTGCAAGGCGGACGGATCAAAGGTCTCCCTCCCTAGGAAAATAGCCCAGGAATTCGGGGCATTTTACGCCTCTCTATACAACCTTCCTCCACCGCACTCGTCTATATCCCTGATAGAGGACTATCTCACCTCTGCGCATCTTCCACGCCTCCCTTCTCTGGTCCGAGAGGACCTGGAGCGACCCTTTACAATTAAGGAATTGGGGGCGGCGGTGAAGATGGCTAAACCTGGAAAGGCACCGGGGCCTAACAGCTTTACCATCCAGTACTATAAAAAGCTCTTACCTTTGGTAGGCCCCCATATGCTCAGGGTCTTTAATGCCCTGGGGCAATCTACATCCTTTCCTCCTGCCACTTTAATGGCCTATATTTCGGTCATACCAAAGGAGGGGAAGGATCCAACCACCTGCAGCAGCTATAGGCCAATTTCGCTGCTTAATGCAGACTTAAAGCTTTTCACCAAGCTCCTTGCCACCAGACTCCAATCCCACCTGCCCCAGCTGATCCACCTGGATCAGGTGGGCTTCATCCCCACACGAGAGGCGAGGGATAATACTATCAAGGTGCTCAATCTGGTCCATCTAGCTCGGAATAATGGCTCCCCGTGCGTCTTCTTCAGCACAGACGGCAAGAAGGCTTTTGACAGGGTGAATTGGGATTTTATGTTTGCTACCTTGAGACACCTGGGCATTGGAGTTCAGATGCGGCGATGGATCTCCAGTGTTTGCTCGGGCCCGCAGGCTGCGGTTAAAGCGAATGGGGTGTTCTCAGACCCATTCCCTATTTCGAATGGTACTAGGCAGGGGTGCACCCTCTCATCGCTACTATTTGCCCTGTCCCTGGAGCCATTTCTGAGTAAAGTCCGGCTTAATCCGGGCATTGAATTAAGTGATCTTAATCCCAAGGTATCTGCCTACGCAGACGACTTGCTTTTTTCCCTATCAAACCCACACGTCTCTTTGCCCAATTTGATGAAGGAGTTTGACCAGTATGGGGCTTTATCGAATCTAAAGATAAATTTCACCAAGTCAGAGGCTATGGGGGTGGCGGTACCGTCTTCTTTGCTCCGGACCCTGCAGCGCAACTTTTCTTTTAAATGGACGCATACCGCACTGCAGTACTTGGGTACACTTATCCCTCCGGACCCAGCAGATGTATATACTCTTAACTTTCCTCCTTTACTTGGTAAGGTTAAGGCACTTCTGGATAAATGGCATTCGGGCCTCCATTCGTGGTTCGGCCGCTGCAACATCATTAAGATGTCCATATTACCAAAGTTTCTATACCTTTTCCAAGCGTTGCCTGTGAATATTCCTTCCGTCTTTTTCCGAAAAGTAAACTCGCTCTTCACGAGATTCATTTGCCGCCCCAGGCTCCGCAGATATATCATGACACTGCCTAAATGTTATGGAGGGGTGGCTGTCCCGGATGCCCGGAAATACTACCAGGCGGCTCATTTGGGACGCTTGGTAAACTGGTGTAGACATGGCACTTCCAAGCTTTGGACAGCCATTGAACAGCGCTGTAGCTCTGTCCCACTGAGACACGCACCGTGTTGCTACGCTTGTTTGCCACCCCCTCTTAAACTTCACCCTACCATCGGCCCGACACTTCGCATTGGCTCCTTAGCTTGTAAAAATGCAGACCTTTCGTCAGACTGCTTGCCATTGTTTCCTATTTTGGGTAACCCTGAATTTGTCCCTGGCACTGGGCCGGAAGCATTCCGCTGCCTGCTGGAGGGAGGCTGTTTTCAAGCCTCCCATTTTTTGATCTCGGGGGCCTGGCCTTCAATCCCGGTTCTGATGTAGTCAGGCGGAAGGTTTGGGCTGACCCTGTGGCAAGCATTACAGCTATCCCACTTTCTACAGTCACTGGGCCCCACTGCACGTTTTAACCATCATATTACGCTGTTTGAAACCTACTGTACGGGGGAGGATCCCCTCCCCCACCCCCTGTCCAAGATGTACGCGTTACTGACCTCTACTTCAGAAGAGTTTGTGCTGCCCAGTCTGAGCAAGTGGGAAAGAGATCTTAACAGAACCTTTACACCTGCCCAAACTCAGAACATAATCCATCTGACCTTAAAGTCCTCCATCTGCACCCATACACAGGGGAATAACTATAAGATCCTGACCTGCTGGTACTATACCCCGTCGATCCTGCATAAATACTCCCCAGCGGGATCGGATCGCTGTTGGAGATGCCGAGAGGGGCAAGGGACCTTGCTTCATATTCTTTGGGATTGCCCCAAAATTAAGAACTATCGGTCAGAGGTCCGGAGAATCTCCCAACAGTTCACTGATTTCCCCGTCCCCGAGGATCCGGCTTTCTTCCTGCTCCACTGCTCCCAAATTCCAATTAGGACCTATAAGAAGTCGGTCCTGCGCCACCTGCTGAATGCCGCCAAGGCCTGCATATCTTTATGCTGGAGAAATCCTGATCCCCCATCTGTTGCTATGTGGCTGAACAAAGTCAGAAGCATTAACACCCTAGAAGACCTGGTCCTCACCTCTAAAGACAGGAGGAAAAGATATGGGCGTGCTGGAATATGTTCGTGTACTCGGACGAGGGTAAGGCCCTTCTGCAAGACCGTCCTGTGGACTGAGCCCCCTGGTTGTTCCACACCTGTCACCGCGGGGGATATCTCACTTCCCTTTCAGCAGGAATATATCCCCCCCCACCCCTACTTACCTACTCCCCTTATCCACCCTCCCCCCCCCCCTTTTTTTTTTCCTCTCTCTCTCCCTCCCTCTCTCCTTCGTATCTGACTTTCTGTTTCTCTGTTTCCTCTTTCTCTTTTCTCTCATTCTATTTTCTGGAAATTCGAGACATCCGTTCGCCCATACCCCACGAGGCTGTAAATCGATTGTCTGGGGTCCGTGGCAGACGGATCTCTCCCTATGTGTTTTGGTGTTATTTGAGCTCATTTCAGATGGTTAGACTGTTGGTGAAATAATGATAAGGGCCAGTTCACACCACACGCAGTCCAGTATATTTTTATTCTGCATCAAAAATGCATGGAAAGTAGGTTATATGGTTTCCAATGGCATAGTTCACACCAGTGCAGTCAGTTCCAGTCAGTTCCAGTCAGTTCCAGCTCCAGAAAAAAAAGTAGAACATGCTGCATTTTTCATGCACTGAACTGTACTGGAACACGGTAAAATGCATCAAAAATGCACTGGAATGCACCTACATGCACCAAAAACGCACTGGAATGCACCTACATGCACCAAAAATGCACTGGAATGCACATGTCCTAAGAAAAAAAGGGGGAAAAAACTGCACCAAAAACGAACCGGAACGGACCGGAGAAGCGTCAAAAACGCGCATGCAGAAAAGCAACCGGAACGCATCCGGACTGCGTTTCTATGGTGTGAACTGGCCCTAAGTGAGAATTTATATATTGCTTATCTATCTGTCTCACTGTCTTCAACTGTTGGATGTAACACTCTGTTTACTGTATACATATAAATAAAGAATTTGAAAGAAAAGTTTTATAACAAAAACAAAAATCTCATTATTTAAGCATTGCAATGATTATTTTGTTTCCCGGTGCCCAGTAACCATTATAAGCAGTATCCAAACATAAATCCAATCATTTTGCCACAGACTTGGCTCCTTTAATCCTTAATAGTCATGTTGGTAATAATATGTTACTTTGTGGCAATAGAAATAATTCTCACAGCTAATGTGCTGAAGGATTGGATGCTAGTTACATGTAGTTTGTATTGCCTACCTTAAAGCCAGTGTTTGTGGTCTACCCACAGCTGCATTTTGCCATATTTTCCCAATGAAAGGAAATCCATGGCTCACCCTATTCTGTGAAAAGTACAGAGAGAGCTCAGCTGTAGACAAGCAAATAACTGTTTTCTCATAGTGTAAGTTGACTCACTCTACCAGAACATGTGGTAGGCAGCGAATTGCATTATTCAATGACTCATACTGACAAAGACTTGAATAGTAGCAGCATAAAGCCTGCTTCTCTTTATGAAATATTGTTTGTTTTATACTTTTCTAATCATTATGCTGCCTTTTTATTAATGTCAGAACACAAACATTATTACATTTCAGCTCAGACACACTGAAATGCTGATGTCATAGAATGTATTAAGATGAAAAAAAACCTTCTGCCTTTAGAACCACTTTAAGTTTGCTGTCAACTGAATCTGGGTCACAGGAGTGCAGAACTAAGAGCACTACTATGACCCACAGGAGAAGTATGGCCAAAAGAGCTTTGGGCATACTTCTCCTTTAACAATACCCAAATACTCTGTGCTGTGGATGTGCCTTGGTATATATGAGAATGTATATCAAATGTTAGAGAACAAACAAACAAATCATAAATGCAAAGAAATTTGATTGTGAAAAAATTTGAAGACAGGGGGCTGCTGTACTCAGGTACAAAGACCTGCCTAAATGAGGAGCTGTATCAATAAACAGCGGCAGCCCTGCACATGTAACGCTAAACCATAAATCTCTCCCAACATAAAAGTGTCTTAAAGTGTCTTTTATGCTTAATGAAAAGTGACAACGTGCTTCAAAAGTGCTCTCCAGTGCTCCACACAAAATCTGTGCAAAGGTGCCAAGTGCCAGGAACCCTCTTCTGACCCCACTCACCAGGGGATGTGGACCATCTGCTTTTCAGTCGGAGGGTCAGAAAAGCTAGGTACTGGTGAGGGTGATTCTTGGCCGGGACAACTGGAGGATCAGTTCCACCAGCTTGCTACCATCATCGGCGGATATGACGTAAACGGCTGTGATGGACCGGATAGGATGTCAACGTGTTTCGCTCTGTGAATAGTACCGTGGATTTCACAGGGAGCTAACAGCATGGGTTCCAGCTGACTCCCGGCTGCCCCATGGGGTGGGGGGAGGTTCGGGGCACATGTCCGACCTGCGGTGGTGATGCTGCGCTGACGCGCTTTGTCCGCCAAGGAAGGAGGAAGTCCAGTGATTGGTGGACGAAACGCATCAGCACAGCATCACCACCGCAGGCCGGACGTGTGCCCCGAACCTCCCTCCCACTCCGTAGGCAAGCGGGGGTCAGCTGGAACCCATGCTGTTTGGTCCCTGTGGAATCCACGATACAGACGACCAGACGGCAGCACACCACTTGTGGACATTGTCAGAAGCATCTGGCATTTCAATTGCTTATGGACATCGCCCCTCCAATCTCTGGAAGCCGGCGAGACACGACCATTGAGGTCCTACTGTCTATCTTGTTTAGAGTCTCATCGGATCCACAGCACTAGTTATGCACACAGCCTGTGTTTTGTCATGACAGTGTGAGGGACGGATGATGGTTCATTTTGCTAAGCACAGCAATTATGCCTCTGTCCTCAGTCAGTATAACTCGAGACTTATTTAGAGGTGGCTGTTATCTTCAACAGGTGTGCTCTTCCTGGCGTGCTTTAGCAGCTTCAGCTATACAGGGAATGGATTGAGAGTTGGCTTGGTGAACACCCATCCCCATTTAGCCCATCCAGTTACCACCAGTTGTGACATGACTCACTGAGATAGGGTCATTGACTGAATCCCTAATAGTGAACGGCTAGTGGATGACACACACTCAGCCTTTTTTTCCATCCTTAGTGCCTTTGGTCTTGGTACAGTACGCCCCTTGTGGGCTCAGCACATTATCTAGCTCTCAAACCGGATCACCTGTAGAATATGATGTACTTTTTATGACAACCTCTCACAATTGGCACTTAGAGGAACGGACAGCAGTCATCTACTGAGCAACTACCATTAGCATCTAGCTCTTTGCTCCTTATCCAGCCAGCTGCTTTGACCACACGGTGGTTATTTCCACCAACCACGGATGGGAATTGTGTGTCCCGCCCCAGCCATTAATCTTGGGACTTAGTGGGCATGTCAGTGTGCTGAATAGTTCAGCGCAAGACATTGACCCCAGTCCCTCTTTTTGAGTCTGGTGCACCTAGGGTGACGGTGTGGATGTATGTGGAGCGTGAACGGGCTACGTGTAACTTGCTAGACAACCTTGTCTTATTTTAACCTGTCTTTTACAATGGTGATATTGTTCTGTGTATTTTAATCTGATTTCAATAAAATTAATTTTTTATGGATATTGTTCCTGTATGGTATTCTGGGTGAGCTCTCACCAATTTTGTGTAAAAATATTGGGCAGTATTGGCCAGTTCAATAGAAACCTGGTGACATTCGGCCCATGTGTACAGCCGCCAGTCCAACAGAAGCCGACTGAACGTCCATCTTCTGTCGATGGGGCATGACCGAAAAAGGTCTGCCAGCTGGCATCTGATCAGCGCTCTCAGCCAATAATTACTAGGCTTCAATGCAAGGGAGCTTGTTATATTGAGAGCCTAGAAATAGAAAACAAATGCAGCCATCACATCTACGAATTGGTAAGCTGCAATAAAATAAATGTCTACTTTTGGGTGTATTACAGCTTTTACCTGTCCTTATTATATCCAATACTAAAAAAAAAATATGTTTTGGCTTCAGATATACTTCAATACATGGGCTCCATGTTTCCGATATACAGAGAAAAAAACAAATCATTAGGTCACCGAGACATGTAAAAAAGAGTACAGTTATGATTTTTCTATTTTATTTTCCCACCAGGAAAGGGCTTTCACCCTACCATCATTCAGACAGGAATCTCTGACTAAGTGTTTTTATAGCCATAAGTTCTGAGGTCTCTTAGTTATACACCAGTGCCGTGACTAAGTTTTCCAGTTATTTAACACTTTTGAAACACAGAGTTACTTTGATTATTTATAGAATTTATGGAACACACACCTTATGACAAATGGGAAACCAAAACCTTAAAGTCTTAACTGTGTTGCTGTAAATTAATAAAGTCAGAATTCATTGAGAAATTATTACAATCAATAAAAGCAATCAATGTGCAAACTGAAATGTTATTTGAATGTGTTTTGAAAAAACAAGCCCACAGTTAGAGGAAAAAAGTGTCAATTTTATTGTAAATTTTAGTGTGTGTCACCACTCCTTCTGTATATTTAGCAATAAAAAAGTTGCCTATTCTTATTACTTTTGCTTTACACATGGTTCATGCCTATGCCCTTTTTTAGTGCGTTTTGCAGAAAGTCCACTTAACATGGTTTCCTATGGATCTAGTTCACATCTGTGTGTTTTGAGCCGGTGCGTTTTTTGGAAAGGGTGTTTGATTTCTCCTACCAGCTTCTGGAAGAAACATCCAAAATATAGGGTATGGAAATTCAAATGATCGGTATAAATATTTATTATGTCCCAGCCAATTCTTTGAAAGAGGTGTTCAGAAGGTGGCTGGGGATGTGAAAAATGATTAGGAGGCTTTGCCAGAATGTTCTTTTCTGTTTCGGGAAGGTTCCCGTTCTCTTGGGACTGCTGTCCCTGTAGGCAGCTCCACTAAGATGGAAAACTGCAGTATGGACCTCAGCAGCTGCAGGGCTGAGGGCCTGGAGAAGCTTGCCATTGGATTACATTTAATGGAGGGCACTGCACTGCAATCTTGGTCTGGAGTAGAATCTTGTTATCTCCCTCACTGAGAATCTACCTGTGGATACTTGGTGGCAGGCAACTCCTGGAACACGGTGAGTAAAGACCTTCTTGGAAACTAGTAGTTGGTCAAGTGCTGGAAGGCAGCAAAGTGCCAGAAGAGGCTATATGGACTGCTGCTGTAGGGTCCTAGATATACTTTGAACAGATGCATCTGAGCTGCCACCTCCAGTGCAATGTCTGGGGGGCCTCATGAACACAGCACTCAGCCTATGAAGTCTCTGTAAACTTCCATGTAGTCCATACAAAAAAAAGAGAAAGGCTGGTGCCATGGAAGTTGGCTAAAACATCCTTTTATTATTGCATGTGAACAACAGTCAAAAAACGCCATGATAAAAATGGCGCCATGATTAAGGCCTGATGGCCGAAACGCATTGGCGTTTTTTGACTGTTGTTAACATGCACTCATAAAAGGATGTTTTAGCCGACTTCCATGGCACCAGCCTTTCTCTTTTTTTTGTATGTCCTAGATATACTTACCATTCCCAGTTACCTCCAGAAAAGCTGATATTGGAAAACTAGAGAGAAGTTTGACCTCCTTTCATTGTTATTAATCATTTTGTACCAGCTAAACCCCTCTCCTGTTAAAATTCTTCAGAAATAAACACTAAAAAGGCATTCCCTAGATTGAGCCTAAGTTGTTGGTGTGATTGGGACTGTGCTTGTGTGACTGCCAGCCTCTGTACTATTGTGGAAGACCTGGGTACATTCTCAACGGCCCCCTTCAGGGCTAAGCCTTACAAGTGTGTTACTATATGTGCGTTGTGGTGCACTGTACGTGCTGCGTCACTATGAATGGCACCACAATGCTTTACACATAGAGTAGGCATTGTGCCTTGTGTTGTGGATAAGCACATTTTGGCACCCATTACCACAAAACACAAGTGTGAATAGGCCCTATTAGTGTTTTCATTTATAGAAGGACACCTTTCCAATTGTGTAAACTCGCAATGTACCTGTTGTAGTTGCTCTGATTTGGTCTGTTAAGTATATTGTTGAAAGTGTTTTGTTATATCTGTTCAAAGTGTAAAAAAAATACTTGTTTATGTTGTCAGATTTAGAGCCATCCTGTGTCCTGTAAGCACTTTCGGATGTATCTTAAAAGGAAAGTAATTATACTTCCTAGTTCTTAGACAACATAATAATTAAAGCGGAGTTCTGCCCACATCATTTTTTTTTTTTTTTTTGCTGGCATCCACCTAGTTAGTATTCATTACACAAATAAAGTAATTGATAGCATTAAATCCAAGTAGCCTTCCTATTTATTTTGTACTTACATTGCTGATTTTTTCTTTACTGGGAGTTCCCATCTTAGCTGTGGGCATGTGAAGCTCACTCGCACCCTCCTCGAGTCTCTTCCTGGATAAGGTGCATGTTGGGTAACCAGCATGCACCTCTCGATCTCGAGTGTATGTCTCGTTGCCATAACAATGGGCCTGTTGTTATGGCAACATAGATAACATGTCTCTCCCCCACAAAATCGCATCATTTCCTGTCTGGAAATAACGAGATTTTACAGCTCAGGGATGCCCACTGACTCGTGGGAAATGATGACTCACATCTCCCATGAGCCCAGGCAAGGCAGGAAGTGATGCGGAGTGCTGCGGATCAGGAAGTGGAAGATTACAGGGACCACATAGCAACAAGGCACTTAGGGTGAGTAAACATTTTTTTTTCAAAGGTAATTCATCATGCATAGAGGATTTGAAATATATAAAGATGTATTTGTGGGTAGAACTCCATTTTAATATTTATGTAGTACCCCCTAGTGTGCTGCTAGTGGTAGTGCAGGCAAATTTATGGCACAGCGAAAAACTTGAGGCATGAAATCTACGTCAGGGTTATTAGAGGTCAGGACTGTATGACTCATCCTGGCTGTTCTCTGGTGCCTGCCCCTGTTTCTAGAATGTTGCTGAACATGCTGGAAGATAGTGAGCGGAGGCTAGGAAGGGTTCCTTTGAATATTTAGGGGCCCTTAGCCAATATCCTGGAAGTGGGCCTGGCAGGGGACTAAGGAGCACTTAAAGGAGTTTTTTTTAAGTCAGAAGGTTTTCTATCTTAATGCATTTTATGCATTAAGATAAAAAGTCTCCTGTGTGTAGCAGCCACCCTCAGCATCCCCTAATACTTACCTGAGCTCCATCTCCATCCAGCAATGTCCACGAGTCCCTCGGCCACCTGATTGGCTAAGACACAACAGCCGTACCATTGGCTCCCGCCGCTGTCAATCAAAGTCAGTTAGTCAATCAGGAGAGGGGGGGGCAAATGACAGCTCAGTGTATGAATGGACACACTGAGCTGCAGCTCTGCCCGGGTGCCCCCATAGCAAGCTGTTTGCTGTGGGGACACTTGACAGGAGGGAGGGGCCAAGAGTAGCGAAGAGGGACCCGAGAAGAGGAGGATCCAGGCTGCTCTTCGCAAAACCACTGCACAGAGCAGGTAAGTATACATATGGTTGCTATTAAAAAAAAACAAAAAACTTTACAAACACTTTAACCACTTCAATACTATGCACTTAGAACCCTTTATTACCAGACCAATTTTCAGTTTTCAGTGCTGTTGCGCTTTGAATGACAATTGCGCGGTCGTGCGACGCTGCACCCAAACAAAGTTTTTATCATTTTGTTCCCACAAATAGAGCTTTCTTTTGGTGGTATTTGATCACCCCTGCGGTTTTTATTTTTTGCGCTACAAATAAAAAAAGACCGAAAATTTTGAAAAAAAAAAAAAAATCTCTATTTTTGTCACTCAAAACTTTGTAAATAAGTAAATTTTCTCCAACACTGGTGGGCACTGATGAGGCTACACTGACGGGCACTGATGTGGCAGTACTGATTGGCACTGATGAGGCGGCACTGATAGTCACGGGTGGTCACAACCTCTTTTAAATGAATAAATGTTTCAAAACTCACTGTTTTTATCTCTAAAAAAAAAAAAAAAGTTTTAAAAGCCAGAAAAAAATAAACATCGCGTTTTTTATTTTTGGCGTCCCCACTAGTTTATGGTGGTTTTCTTTCGAGATAAACACCCTTGTTTTACTATTTTTGAAACAAACCCACGTCGCAGCGTGCTGGCGCGTTAACAGTAAGTTTCGCGTTGTCGTGACTTTTGACTTTTAACCAGACCATTATTTCCCAAGATTCACGTATCATAACTTCACCAATTTCACAAACATTTCAAAAAACAAAAAAAAATTATCGTTGGTATACATATGAA
>BLSH010459336.1:1218005-1229902 GCA_018402905.1 Glandirana rugosa | reverse complement strand
GTCCTGGGGACACGCCGACACCGACAGAGCCGGGATGCGCGCGCCCGATCGCGCGCAATCCCGGCTTAAAGGGAGGACGTCATATGACGTCCACCCGCTGGAAGAGCAGGACCGCTCCGCCGTCATTTGACGGTGGGCGGTCCTGAGGTGGTTAAAGGCAGATTTTCTTTTTAAATAACAAACATGTTATACTTACCTGCTCTGTACAGTGGTTTTGCTCAGAGCAGCCCAGATCCTCCTCTTCCTGTGCCCCCCGCTGGCACTTCTGGCCCCTCCCTCCTGCTGAGTGCCCCCAGAGCAAGCAGCTTGCAATGGGGCACCCAAGGTGGCTCGCTCCTGAGCCACTGCTCTGCATGTCCATTCACACACAGAGCTGCGACTCAGCCCCACCCCCTCTCCATTTTTATTGGCTCACTGGCTGTGATTGACAGCAGCAGAGGCCAGTGGCTCCCATTGCTGTCTCAACAAATGAGGAGGGAGAGGCTCTCGTGTTCAGGTAAGTATTGGGGGCTGAGTGGGGAGCTGCACAGAGGAGATTTTTTTACTTTTGAAGCACTCTCGAGTGTGCTACTAGTGTGAGTGCAGGAATATGTATGTGTTGAGTCATGCTTAAACCTGTGGGTCTTAATTGGGTCATGGGTAGACATGTGCAATTTGTTTTTTTAACTAATTTTGACAAATTCATTAATTCGAAAAAAATATGAATTAACGAAAACCCGTTTAATGAAATTTTCTGAATATTCATAAATTCGAATATTCGAAAATTCGGAAATTTGAAATTCGAAAATCCAAAAATCCATACAATTCTGAAATTCGAAAATCCCAAAATTCAAAAATCCGAAAATAAGAACGAAAATTCAAAAGAACAAAAATCCGAAAAAATTTGAAAACCTGAAAATTCAAAAATCTGAAATAATAACTAACTAATAATAACTTAACTATTACTAACTAATAAACTATAGGTATTGGAATCTCCTTTCAAATTTGTCTGTTAGTGAACGTAATGAATACAAATTTATCCGAAGTTACGAATTATCCAAAATAACGAATGCCGTATCTAAATGAATGGAACATAACAAATGAATAATAACAATAAATAGCTAAAATAATAATAAGAAGAACCTTTTATTATTATTATTTATTACTAATTTGTTCCATTCCATTTGTTTAGATGCAGCATTCGTTATTTTGGATAATTTGTAACTTCAGTTAAATTTGCATTCCTTACATTCACAGCCAAATTTGCAAGGAAACTTCAATACCTATAATTTAATACCGTTTAGCTGCTCCAGGAGAATCAAACACTCATAGTGGTAGATTGCTATCTCCTGGGTGCTTCGCCCTGTTGCTGCTGCAGATACAGATAGATACCTTGAAATGAGGCTGGCGGCACTCCAGGCTTGATGCAATGTAAAAATGTATTTAAATTCCAAGAAGATTATTCAAAAAGTATGCATGGAGCTGGATACAAATAGATACAAATAGATAGGCAAAATAAATGTTTACATTGCATCAAGCCTGGAGTGCCGCCAGCCTCATTTCAAGGTATCTACCTATAATTTAATAGTTAGTTATTATTAGTTAGTTAGTTATTATTTTGAACAATCATAGCAAATGACCCGAAAAAAGAAAAAAAAACCTGCACAAAATGAAAACATAATCAAAAAAATTTTCGGCAGTGCACATGTCTAGTCATGCATTTACTTTAGATCAGGGCTGGATGACTCACACAGGCAGCTCTCTGGTGCCTCCCCCTGGTTCTGGAAAGTTGGAGAACATTCTGGAAACTGGAGGGTGGAGGGTTGTTCTGCATACTCAGAGGAGCTTGGCCAATCCCCAGGCGATGGGCCTGACAGAGTGGTCAGGCTAGCCTTTAAGTATGGATGAGTCAGGCTGGCAGGGGAGTTGGGTGGAAGATGGAGATGGAGTGCTGAGAAGACTGACGGTGGCACTTGAGGTGAACCCCCTAGTCTGCCTTGAGCTGTAGTTCAGGGCTGGCCTGGAGGGATCTTGCCAACAGAAGCCGCTTGGTGGGAGTCTTCCCTGAGAGGCAGCAGGAAAAAGGAGGACAGTATGAGTACTACAGCACGGTCAAGGACTTACAAGGGGAGAGATTACCACATGTAGCAGGTCTCTCTGGAGGACAGTGGTGTGCTTAAATCTTTCTTAACCTTGCCCTGTGAGATTTTTGAAGCAATCAGGTAGACTAGTGAAGAGCAGTCAATTGGGTACACTGGTGAAGAAGCAGCCAGGTGGGTTGGCATTTCCTGCAGTTGGTAGAGATGGAACCAGTGTCTACAAGGGAGCTGGCGGTACTCCAGGATGCAGCTTACAACACTTTGTGCTACTTTCTAAAGGGAATGAGAGTTCCTAGTCTTTAAGGGGCTTTTGCATCTTTTCCACTTAGAGACTGAGAGGCAGTCAGGGGTGGAATCAATCAGAGTTGTACATAGGGAGGAAATTGTCCCTGCTCTTTCTTGCTATCAAGTTGGGCATCCCATAATTTCTATTTCCTATTCAAGTTATTACCAGTTAATTAAACATAAAAGCAAAGCTCAAGGACTGTTCCTTGTGTCTGGATGAAAGCTAAAAATTCTAATTGCCTGGCTGTGCAGGAGTGGGGAACCCAGTCATCTACAACCCCTACAGGGGTAGCACCTTTACAACCACTTTAAGACCCAATTTTATTTTGGGGAAAAAAGTTCCATTAGCAGCCCTTAAAATAAAAAAGCAGCTCTGGCTGCTCTGTTCATCCTATCTATGCTGCTGTCTCCCACAGATTCATCCAGTAACTGTTCCAGCACTGTTCTCTTCAGGGTTGAAAGACACCCAGCACCCTGAGTTGGGCTTTAAATAGCTTTACATTTAAGGAACATGGTGTTAATAGTTTGTTGAATCAATGCAATGAGAAGAGTATTAAATACAACGTTAATCACTATATTTTGTATTTTTAATTAAGCATAGCCTATAGGTCCAAAGGCTTGTAGACACCTAACCATCACACGTCTTTGAGCTTGTTGTACATACTAATCTGAAACCATTAAGCATTGTTTTGAAATTGGTCTCCCTTTGCTAATTCAACTTTTATGGAAAGGCTTCTTCTAGTTTTTATAGTGTACCTGTGGGAATGTTTGACAATGTAGCCAAATACTGTTTGTGAGGTCAGTTACATATGCTAGATGAGAAGTCCTGGCTCGCAATCTGGGTTTCAGCTTATCACAAAGGTATTCAATAGGGTTCATGTCAGAGCTCTGTGCAAGCCATGGAATTTACGCCACACCAAACTCATCAAACCATAGGCAGGGGCAGGCCGTAAAAAGGCTGCACCACTTCTGTCATAAACATGCCTAAAGGCTTCCTGGTGAAGAGGAGTAAAATGTCTCCACCAGTGTCCTACCGAGTGTGGGACAAGGATGAGGACACAGAGCAGGCTGCCCCCCTGGCATAGATGGTGTACAATATGTCTGAGCAGAGGCTGGCTCCGTGCCACACTGGTGGCTCTCCTCCACTGGCCAGCACCAACTGAGCCACCCCTGCTCTCCCCAACAGCCCCCAGCCACCCCTTTCTGGCCAGTTCCGGAAACCCGGAATTGGTGCAGCAGGCACTGTCTAGTTTGACCCACTCAGTGAGCAGAGAGTACACGGAGCGGAGCTTCAGCCTGGGATGGGGGTCGGGAGGAGGCAGGGAAGGCAGGGAAGAGAAAGAGTGGGATGGAGGCAGAGTCGCTACACCATGGGCCTCTAAGCTGTACTTGCCCCCTGGGCCAAAAGTTGCCAGTCAGCCCCTGACCATGAGGCTGATTTGCTAAAACTGGAAAGTACAAAATCTTGTGCAGCTGTGCATGGTAGTTAATCAGCTTGTAACTTCAGTTTGCTCAATCAACTTTTAAAAAAAAAAAAAAACTGGAAGCTGTTTGGTTTCTACGCAGAGCTGCACCAGATGTTGCACAGTTTTAGGGCCGGTACACACTGAGGCGATCCTAGGCGATTTACGATCCGACTTGTGTCGCCCCAATTCGCCTCAAATCGCCTGACATCAGGAATCCCATTGGAATGAATGGAGCCATCTTAATATGCGCTACTCAAGTCCAAAGCAATTCCAAAAAAGGTTCCTGTACTATTTTCAAGCGGCTTCTAGGCGAATTGAGCCATAGAAGTCAATGGAAGTTCGCTTCCAAGTCGGATCCCTGTCTATGAAGAAGCGACTTTCCAGGAAGAAGAACATAATTTTGCCAGAAGACACACCTCTCATGTCCCAGGTACTCGTGTTGAAATTGCCTGAAATCGCCTAAAATCGCCTGATATCGCGCAGAAGTCGCGCCGCTTCGCCTTTTCAAATCGCCTAGCAAAGTCGCCCCGAAATCGGATCGCCTCAGTGTGAACCGGCCCTTAGTAAATAAAGTCTTTTTGAACCTGGCTTAGTGCACAGGCACATTGTCTAAAGTTGCCTTTGTACCCTTTTTTCAAAACTGAATTCAATCATTTAAAGGGATGTCCAAATACTTTTGGTCATAGAATGGAGGTGTGATGTTCAGTTGTCTACCAATTTTGGTCATAAAGATCATTATATACTAACAGACAGCACAGTGATTAAGTAGCAATCCAAGTTTCCTTACAGCACTGCTGTCCTCACTTTGTTTCCCAACATGGACACTGCTTGGAATTTGTATGTTTCCCCATGTTTGTGTGATGCTCCTCTCATACTAGTAGGATAAAGTGACTTATCAATATACAGTACTTGTTCCAGCATTTTCAGAAGCCATGTTCAGCAACGGTAACCTTCCATTATTTTGTAATCACCAGGCTACTTTAAAGCAACATTCCAGCCATAGATAACAAGATAGAAATATAAACCCCCTTTAAAAATTAAAATAAGAAAAACAGCTTTTGCTTCACAATTCACATTCTCTTCAGACCAGACTTTTTCCACCAGGGTGCCCAGGTACCCTGGGGTGCCTTGGCAAAATGCCTTAAAATTGCCCAAAAATTTAATACAAGCCAGCAGGTCGATCAAGCCTGCCTTATAGTTATACAAAGCCACAGGTTTTACTTGTGCACCATTAAAATCCTCTAGCCACCAGCGTCCTAACAACCAATGACATCATACCCGGACTGCAAGAAGTCAATACCAGGTTAAATTCAGGAGCCCCCACCTTGCAAGGGTTAAATGCTTGTTTAGGTCTAGGGGGCTTCAAAAAAGATGTTTTACAGCCCACTTTCAGAGCATGGGAGAATAGGAGAGAGTGCCGGCTGGTAGGCCAATGGTGGATCAGGTCAATAAAACCACTGTTCATAGTCCTCAAGACCTAAATGAGCACTTAACACTTGCACAGAAAGCACTTAAAAGGAGCATTATTCCCTTCCCCAAGGACGAGCTTTAAAAATATGTTTAATAATGTATTAATGATTACAGATGTAGCC
The DNA here is from genome assembly GCA_018402905.1 of Glandirana rugosa. Lineage (NCBI taxonomy): Eukaryota > Metazoa > Chordata > Amphibia > Anura > Ranidae > Glandirana > Glandirana rugosa. The sequence goes on along the minus strand of BLSH010459336.1, from coordinate 1,224,481 downwards.
AGGTGCTTGGCTAAGAATGGGTGCGCCTCTAAGAGTGACAGTATGAACATGAATTTATTAAAAGGCATTAAAACTACTCACAAAAGTGGTAGATGGCTGCGCATTGCCGTGTAAGCCACTGCTGGCTTCTTTGTGGATGTCCTGCTGAGCTGGGGTGGCCAAGCGTCCGGAGGTCGGCTGTACAGTGGAAGGAGGGTCCTTCAGTGGGTCCCGAGGATTCTTCCTCTGTCGTCAGCTGTCCGTAGCTGCCACTTCCGGTTGCTGCAGGATGGGTATCCACAGCAACGGCGACGCGTTTGCGGGGCTCCTCCCCTTCCTCAGGCCGTAAAAATGATTTTGTCCAGCTCAGCAGGACATCCACAAAGAAGCCAGCAATGGCTTACACGGCAATGCGCAGCCATCTACCACTTTTGTGAGTAGTTTTAATGTCTTTTAATAAATTCATGTTCATACTGTCACTCTTAGAGGCGCACCTGTTTTTCTTTTTCCTCTTACTACACAGAAGTTCGGTTCACTTCTAATAGGTGCAGCCTTCTGCAGGACAGTTCCCCTCTGCATCCACCAAGGACTTTATATGGTTTCATATGGACTATGATTTAATGTCCTTTTACGTTGATCCGACAATCTTCTATTGACTATTGATTTTAGATTGGAATAATCATTTTAATTAATTTATCATTTGCTGATCATATCATCGCACCTTACTAATTATCATCCTTTTAATTTTTGATTGAGTCATTTATGCATGGTTTGCCTACTCGGCTTATAGCTGTGTATATTTATTCACAGCAGTGTGTTTTTAAGTCTGACCCCTGTTTCACGGGTCACATTGCGCTGGTACACACCTTCCTAATGCTTGTCTAAGAATGGCTGTAGGCTGCAGCTGCTCTCTGTAGCTGCTGCCCTGCAGTGCTGAACTGGTTAACAGCTGTTTCAGTGAGAGGGGGGAGCTGCTGAGCAGGAAGAGTTCAGTAGACTGAATCAAGCAGCAATGCACAGTGGAAACTGTAGTCTGCAGGCAAGGCTGTGGTGATCTAGAGGGTTTGAACTACATTGCCCAGAGGAATATTGTCGGGAGAAGTGGAAAGAGTTGCATGTTCCTGGGCTGTACTTGCTCTTGCCGTGAGGGTGACTGAAGAGTGCACATCGCTGTCCAGTATGCACTATCATTGCTGCATATTGGCAGCCTGAAGGGGTTGGGAGTGCTGAGTATGGGGGTGCAGACAGACAGAGTCACCTGGGTGCAAAGCAGGGAGTGGAGTAATCCCTGTGTGTTACCGGATGGTGAGCTGCAATATTGCTGAGACTGATGAGCTTTTGCTGCTGGGATTTACTATCTGCTGTTAGAGAGACTGAGCCCCATGGGACATGTGCATACAGCCATTTAGTAGATTTATTGCTGCCTGCAGGTTTGACTGGGACTATTTTCATGTGCACCAACAATACAACTGGGCCCCAGCACTAACCGGCTGAAGAGTTAGGACTAAGAATGTCTCCTTTACAGCTGGTATGCAGAGACCTTTTCCCTTTTGCTTGTGCTAAGGAGTACCTCTCAGGAAACATTACACCATATTCTAGCCAGTCTCCTAGAGTGCACTGTAGACTTATCACAGTAGTATTGATCAAATTTCAGTTAATGCTTATATGCACTGTTTATTGCAGACTTTACTGAGTTATGAGTTGATTCCAGTCCAGTGGTACAGAACACTTTTCTAAGTTACTTTGGCATAGTGATTAGATTGTCTAGCAAACTGTGTCTGTATCTACCTCCTATATGCTCATTCATGCTCATACCATCATTTATTTTAATCCGTACCAATACATTGAGTTAATTTACCACTAAACAGTCTTTTGTCTATTTCCTGGTGCTAAATCATAGTCAAGTTATACGTGTGGTCTTACAAGTGCTTGCAGTGCCTTTCATTCAATCAGGTGTGTCAGAGGGGCTAAGGTTGTTCTTGGATTTGAGACGCAGAACAGGGAACCCAAATTACCAATTGACTCCTAGCGTTACAACGAACTGCATTAACATGTATCTTTTATAGTTGCCTAATGTTACATAGTTACATAGTAAATGAGGCTGAAAAAAGACACAAGTCCATCAAGTCCAACCTATGTGTGTGTTTTTAATATCAGTATTAAAATGTATACCCCGCAATGTTGTGAAATTTTCTAGACTCCCAGCAGAGACTACTGCTTGTGGAAGAGAATTCCACATCCTCACTGCTCTCACCGTAAAGAACCCTTTACGCTTTTTAAGTCTAAACTGCGTTTTTTCCATTTTTAGTGAATGGCCGCGTGTCTTTTGTGCTCCCTGGCCAGGAATAGTTTTGTACCTACTGTGGGGTCACTGGTACAGTATTTGTACATTGAAATCATATCCCCTCTCAAGCGTCTCTTCTCCAGAGTGAATAAGTTCAGTGCTTGTAATCTTTCCTCATAACTTAGGTCCTCCAATCCCTTAATTAGCTTTGTGGCCCTTCTCTGTACCCTTTCCAATACCAGGACATCCTTCCTGAGGACTGGTGCCCAGAACTGGACGGCATACTCCAAGTGCGGCCTCACCAGAGATTTGTATAGTGGGAGAATTATTGTTTTATCCCTGGAGTTGATCCCTTTCTTGTTGCATGCCAACACTTTGTTAGCTTTGTTTGCAGCAGCTTGGCATTGCATGCCACTGCTGAGCCTGTTCTCCACCAGGACTCCTAGGTCTTTTTCCATTCTAGATTCCCCCAGAGGCTCTCCCCCTAGTGAGTAATGTGCTTTTTTGTTCTTGGCACCCAAATGCATTATCTTACATTTTTCTACGTTAAATCTCATCTGCCACTTGTCTGCCCACCCCATTAATTTATTCAGATCTTCTTGCAAGGTTTCCACATTCTGCGGAGAGTTTATTGCTCTGCTTAGCTTGGTATCATCCGCAAATATTGAGATTGAGCTCTTCACCCCGTCCTCCAAGTCGTTTATAAATAAATTGAACAGGATCGGTCCCAGGACAGAACCTTGAGGAACTCCACTTTCTACACCAGACCATTCTGAGTACTCCCCATTTATCACCACCCTCTGGACTCGCCCTTGTAGCCAATTTTCAATCCAGGTGCTCACCCCTTGATCCATGTTGAGGGACCTTAGTTTGTACAGTGAACGTTTATGTGGAACTGTATCAAATGCTTTCGCAAAATCCAGGTACACCACATCTACAGGCCTTCCCTTATCTAGATGGCAGCTCTCCTCCTCATAGAAGGTTAATAGATTGGTTTGGCAAGAACGATCCTTCATGAACCCATGCTGATTACCACTAATGATACCGTTCTCATCTTTGATCGTCATATGATATCCTTACATTCTCTTCGCTCCTGCGGGCCCCCGGGGCCCGCAACACGGCAATCGAGGATGAGGTGTGTCCCTCGGACACAGCCCATCCCCGATCAGGGTAAAGAGCCAATGAAATTGGCTCTTTACCACGTGACCATCTGTATCCAATCACAGCCGGTCACACATGTCCTACTTGTAATCACTGCTTGTGCGTGCCCCCGGGGGCATGCAGTGCGGCGATTGGGGATGAGGCGTGTTCCTCTGACACAGTCCATCTCCGATCAGGGTAAAGGGCCAATGAAATTGGCTCTTTACCATGTGACCAGCTCTGTCCAATCACAGCCGATCACAAATGTCAACAAACAGCTGTAGTGCTGTTTCCGGGTTCTCCTCCTCAGTGTGTGAGGAGGAGACCTGCCAAAAAGAAAACATAGTATGGTGCCCGATCTCCCCCCAAATAAAGAGTACCTGTCACAGCCCCAGAGTACCTGTCAGAGCCCATCAGAGTACCTGTCAAAGCCCCAGAGTATCTGAGTACCTGTCACCAGCCCATCAAAGTACCCGAGTTCCTGTCACCATCCCATCAGAGTACCCGAGTACCTGTCACCATCCCATCAGAGTACCCGAGTACCTGTCACCACCCCATCAGAGTACCTGAGTACCTGTCACCATCCCATCAGAGTACCCAAGTACCTGTCACCAGCCCATCAGAGTAGCCGGGTACCTGTCACCAGCTCATCAGAGTACCTAAGTACCTGTCACCAGCCCATCAGAGTACCCGAGTACCTGTCACCAGCCCATTAGAGTACCCGAATACCTGTCACCAGCCGATCAGAGTACTCTAGTATCTGTCACCAGTTGGGGTGTTTTTCAAAATGGGGTCATTTTGTGGGTAATTCCACTGTCCTGGTGCTCCAGGGCCTTCAAAAGTGTGATAGGTTGTCAAGAATGCTCCCTGCATGTTGGACCTCTCTATATGGCCAGGCTGTGTAAAAGCCTCACACATGTGGTATTGCCATACTTGGGACGAGTAGCAGAATGTTTTATGGTGGTCATTTTTGCTATATACACACTATGTGATAGAAAAATCTTATAAATTGACAACTTTGTTTAATAAAAAAAAAAAGTTTTAATTTTCTTTCCACGGTTTCCAAAAACGTTTGGAAAAAAAATGTCATGTTCAAAAGACTCATTATGCCTCATAGAGTATACGTTGCGGTGTTTGCTTTCCAAAATCAGGTCATTTTGGGGGTAATTCCACTTTTTTCACTTATGTCACAAAAAATAAAAAACCCAGTGGTGATTAAATACCACCAAAAGAAAGCTCTATTTGTGTAAAGAAAATGATAAAAAAAATTTGTTTGGGTACAGTGTTGCATGACTAAGTAATTGACATTTAAAGTGCGAGAGCGCTGAAAACTGAAGATTGGTCTGGGCGGGAAGGATGTATAAGTGCCATAGGTGTTCGCGGGGGGTGTGCACACCCTAATCACTCTTTGTGGTGCCAATTCCTCCTACTGCCAGGGTTTCCTCCTGTGTTGCACCCCCGACCACTGCAGTGTTGCTGGCTTCCCTCCTCTCCTACCCCCCCCCACTGCTGCGGGGGATGTTCTGAGAATGGAGAGTGGGGGAAGGGGCTAATCAATCATTTAATTTACTGGCCCCTTCATTTTCTAAATTAACACAGTGAGCACACTCTCTCACTATGGTGAATCATAACTGAAGCATAGTAAACTACGTGTTTACTATGATTCAGTTTGTGAATGAACAGGAAGCTGCTCACCACCAGCACTTCCCTTTCATTTACTGTCCAGTGTAGCTGAGGCTGCAGAGAAAGTCGTGTGTGTTTGAGCTTTGGGGTGCACTCCCTAATGCAATAGGCTGCACACACCTATGATAAGTGCCCTATATTGAAGTGGTTAAATAAACATAATATTCCTAACTAAAACCTTTATTTTTATTAGGCTGGCTGAAAAAATCACTTTTATTTATTTTGCATCTACTATATATGAAGTGCTTGAAGGTATGTGTGCACTCCTTTCAAACACAGAAAGCAAATTATCACTGCATTAAGCCTAGAAGTTCAAGCAATACATTCTTGCATTCATAGAACCCAAGAGCTGGCTAGCACCCAGGACAAATATTGTAAAAATGTGTTCAGAGTGGCTCAGTATTTTTCTTTTCTAAAATGATTTCTGTAGTGCATTCTGCTTCTAGCATAACAAGCGGCATGGTAAAACAGTTATGAAATATCAGGTTTATGGCGCTGCAAGAGATGTTGAATGTCTTATTGTACAATATATCATGGCACCCATTGTGTGCTTGTTCTGAGTGTTTCAGATTTCTTATAGAACATCAATCAGTGCATAATTTGAATGTTAGATGCTTCTTTTTTTACACCGTAATGGTGCTCGGTATAATCACCTTGTTGCTTCTTTCATGTAGACATCCTCTTATTGCATTTTAAATTCAGATGAGATTTCATGAGTGCTATGTTAGGCAATAAAATTGCAGATATTTCAGAGCCATAAATATATATAAAAGTCCGCGCACACAACAACAGTGGAGTTTAAAAATTGTGGGAACAGTTTAGAGTAAAATATGTAACATAGGCTGCTCGCAAACAACAACTGATCTAATTGTCCCAACAGATAAAAAGAGAAAAATTGCAGCGCCCAAACATTATGATAAAATAATCATAAAAAAGATGGTGTATATAAAATGAACAACAATAGTCCCAACTCGGGAGGCAGAGGGATGAATCTCAATCTTCTTGTGTTCAAAATAAATCAAGGCAAACTTAGCACGCGACGTTAAAAAGAGAAAAATAGACAACCCTGTTAATCTAGTCAACAACAAACGCTCGTCGGATACAATGTATAAAATGAGATTTGACAAGGGTGTTAAAAATTTGAGGTGACAACAACACACGCGCCTGAAAATATATATAAATACCGAGACTTTATAGACGTTAAAATAACGGATTGTATCGTGAGTACTTTAGAGTAGACTTAAATTTTACGTTATTCTCCTACAGATGTACTTTCTTCGTTGTTCCACTAATATGGCTCGTGGTAATGCCACATTTTTTTCTTCGTAGATTGTAAGTTTAATACGTGACTAACTACAAGATATTCTTTAGACTTTGTGAGTCTTGTTCG
>BLSH010459336.1:1175987-1186072 GCA_018402905.1 Glandirana rugosa | reverse complement strand
GTGAAATCTCTAATTTCTGCTATCTGTCCTCAGAGCAACAGCACAGACAGCAGTAGTAAAGTAATCTATCTCAGGATGCAGGATCAGGTCTTAAAATGTCTCAAATCTGTCCCTCAAGCTTTCAGCTTCCTTTCCCTACACTAACCCAAGGAGCATGTGACTGCAGCACTGTGACTCCAGCTTATAAAGAGGCTGGGTCACATGATGCACTGGCCAATCACAGCCATGCCATTAGTAGGCATGGCTGTGATGGCTTCTAAGGGCAAACCAGTGAAACGCTTGTTGATTGGCTGCCCTGCAGCTTCTCAACACGTGGAGTAAAATAGCAGAACCCCGGACCGAACCCGAATGATTTTTGAAATGTCCGGGTCCGGGTCCGTGCCACGGACACCCGAAAGTTCGGTACGGACCCGAACGTTACAGTCCGGGTTCGCTCAACACTAGTGATGACCCCTAATCTCCTGCATAGGCATCATAAGGAAACTGAGGATAAAATTTTCCAATGAGGTTACAGGCAGATTCAAAAACTTAGCATAAAATGTAAGCCTTCCCCCCTTTGTCTAAACATAAAAAGTTGCCCTTTAGATGCAAGTACATGTTAGATGATCTATGTTTGAATGAAAGTAACCAATCTGATAGGATTGTGAATGGTCCGTACATTTGAGGACACTGGAATTGTTGGAATTGAGAATGTCAATAATTTTATTAGTTTTATGCACTAGATTGTGATTTCTTTGGCCTGGTTGCTGGAGTTTACAAACAAAATCAGATACCCCTTCAACTAATTCTATCCTTAACAATTTCTGAATAGTATTGAAGAGCTTTGAGGGTGACAATTTGCTCCTTGGCCCTCAGTAGCACTGCAAATTTAGTCCCATCAGGCTGTAGGTGGAGTAAAATGTGGGAAAAGGAACCATACTCTATGATGACTCAGTGGAGGATTCCGCACATTTATGGCAAGGTCCTGGTTGGCATGGGTAAAGCCTGTGTTTGGATTCTGGTCATTCCCAGAGGTCGGTATTCAATGGAGGAAAGTAATCCTTGGCTAAAAGTTCTGGGCAGAGACAGTACCAGACTGGACATTACCAGATGTTTGCATCTCTGAAGATCGAACCTGTGTTTTATTACTTGTATAAAAATATATGGTTTACAAATAAACATTTGATTCAAGGTGTACCCATTGTTGCATTATGAAAGGCGATGTGATCGATGGACATTATGTTTTACCTCGCATAAGTTCATTTTCAGTGAACTAAGGCAAAATCCGGTCCAGGTGTTACCAGCCACCTTAGACGGGTTGGTTCCGGACCAGATTTTGTGGTACACTTGTGTCCACCAACAGGTGGTATAAATAAGCAGGAGTAGGCAAAGATTTGCTCTAGCCTGGGACTCAGGTGCCATCAAGCCTGAGAGAGTTAATGAACTGAAGTTTGCTTTATGACTGAAACAAAAAGGTTTGCATTGTCTTTATTTTGTGGGTGACTGGGGGAAGCCCTTCACCGCTCATTTAGGAATATTGGAAATGTTTAGTAAGAGTCTGAATGGCAAGGATTTATTTTCTGTTTTGTTTGTGTAGCGCCCCCTACTTAAGTGGAGAGTTAGAGAGGATTTTTGGTAAGGTGAGGAAAATTTAGTCAGGCCTGACTGAGTGCTAAGTTTGCCGCCTCATCCCTTTAAATCCAAACACATATGAATTACACAGGTTCTGAGGCTAATTTAATGTAAATAAGGCACCAAGTGAGTTTAATTACCACCTTAATCAGCCACAGAACCTGTGCATTTAATATGTGTTCGGTTTTAAAGGGATGAGGTGGCAACCCTACTGAGTGCAGGCCTGATTGTTTTTAGTTTCTGGGCAGGGAGTGGCTCAGGTAGGACTGGGTGATTAAACAACTAGAACACTAAAGAGAAAGTGTTCAAAGAGCCACTGGAGGAGCCACTGGGACATTAAACCCACCAAATGAAAAATGCAATAATAAGTATAAAATTAGTTTATTGGAAAAATAGCAAATTTAAACATCAAATCAAAAAAGACAGACACCACCACCCCATCACCAACATGACAACGTTGTCAATAAAAACACTGTCAAGACGTGTCATATGTGACCACCATATGCATCATACACTTATACTGCAAACAGTCAACCGGGACCATAAAGGGAACGCCAGACATGTACCTTGTGGGTTTCAAAGGCACACAAGAAAAATAAACAAGATATATCAAAAATAGTATCAAAAATTTACACGTAATGGTCTTTCCCTCAGTGTCAAATATGGGATGGGCAGTAAGTAGTGGTGGTGGAAACCAGCCAAGGAAGGGTAGACAGATGGACCCTCCTGTGGAGTGGATACAAGGGGTAGCTAGTGGGCTAAGGATTAGAATAGTCCTCTTCGATCAATGGCAAATCGTGTATAGAGTGGGGGGAGGGCCATAGAAGCATCATAATGATGGTGAACCATGTAATCCAAAAGCAATGCTGGTAAGTTGCAGTCTGTAACCGTCATCAAAGAGAACAGAGCAAAACAAAGCAAATTGAGTGTGGATACTAGTCCATCCACTTATAGCTAATGAGTGGAATATAATGGGGGGTTTGTAGCACATATGGCAAACCACAGTTCATGGCGTAAGATAGACGGAATGGTAAGTGAATGGTATAGTTATGTGATTGCACCTCCTCCCACTTCCAAAAGGATGTCTTCCTCCAGGTGTCTTCACTGCAGGCTGTACACGCTGCCGCCCCCACAATCCGACTGGTGTATGACCGTACCAGTATGTGCCACGGAGGGATAGAGCATGTGCCGCCAGAACTCGGTCCTCCTGAGCAGTCAGCCCTGGGTGACTATGTGATAATGCTTACTTGAAAAAAAATGCATGTTTCTTTTTGCACAGGTAGCATGAGCTGCATCATGTCAGGAACGCATGGAAAAACAAATGTGTGTGATTTCAGTGAATGGAAAGCCAGTCACAGCTCTGCTAGATTGTGTTGTGACATTAGTCAAAGGTGATTTTGTAAATCCTGCAAAGTTATACCCTTGCACTATTGGGGTGATTTGTATACATGGTGACACAAGTGACTACCAGACTGCTGTGGTGGAGTTTGATACCCCTTGAGCCACCGTGACACATTCAGTGGGGATGGTACCCTCACTACTTCATGAAGTCCTAGTGGGGAGAGATTTTCCACACTTTTGGAGTTTATGGGAAAACAAAAGTCAGGAGGACAGAGCTCTCCCTGCTGAGGAAACACTGGAACTCACACCAGACCTTTTTGATTGCAAAATTGAAAGGGAAACGATTGGTATGTCCAAAAGAGGAGTAGGTCCTTTTCCTTTTTCTGTAATGGCTGGAGAGCAGGAGGAGCTAGAATCTAACCCCGAGCTTGAGGATAATGAACAAGAAATTATCTCTGACTCTAATAGTGAGAGTGGACACAATATGGTGCCTCACTTAGAAGTCAGGAAAGATTACTTTTGTACGGAACAATTAAGAGACTCCACACTCATTAGAGCCATAGAAAACATTAAAATGATTGATGGCAAACTTGCTGTATCAGGTGGTAAAGCAAGGGAAGGAGGATGTAGAGCAATTAGTGGTTCCCAAACCCTAACGCGGGTATTAGATTTGGCCCATGGTCATATAATGGGTGGGCATCTGGGTATAGAGAAAAATAAGGAGAGGATAACCCAGAGATTCTTTTGGCCTGGGTTACATGCAGATGTCAAACAATATTGTGAGTCATGCCCAGAGTGTCAGTATTCTGCGCCATCGCCCCATTTTCGCAGTCCACTGATACCGTTACCAATAATTGAAGTGCCGTTTGAAAGAATTGCCATGGATCTGGTGGGACCAGTAGTAAAGTCTGCCCAAGGCCATCAGCACATGGCGTCTACAGGTTACTCCCCTTTTGAACCACTGTATGGTAGACATCCCCGGGGGTTGCTAGATGTTGCAAAAGCAACCTGGGAGGGAGCGACCACACCTCATAGAAGCATCATCGAGCATATCTCACTGATGCAAGATAGAATCGCTGCTGTTATGCCGCTCGTATGGGAACATATGAAGCAAGCCCAGGAGGCTCAGAGTAAGGGTGCCAAAACCCGGGTCTTAAGCCCAAGGGATAGAGTGCTAGTACTAGCCCCACAGTCGAGAGTAAATTCCTAGCAAAGTGGCAATGTCCCTTTGAAATTATGGAAAGAGTAGGGGAAGTAAACTACAACGTTTACCAGCCAGGGAAAAGGAAACCAGAGCAAATATATCACGTTAATCTTTTGAAACCTTGGAAAGACAGAGAGACTTTACTGGCAATGCCAACCCCCCAAAGAGGCATACCCCCTTTGACTTTGGAAGTGCCCATAATTGAAACCTTGTCAGTGGCCCAACAGAAGGACGTTAAAGAATTTGTGAGTAAGAATAGAGACTTTTTCTCTTACCTGCCCGGACTGACCACCGTTATATAGCATGACATGATTAAGGAACCAGATGTCCGCATAAACGTAGAATACCCGAGGCTAGGTGTGAAGCAGTTGCAAATGAAATAAAGAACATGTTAGAGCTGGGCGTGATAGAGAAATCCCACAGTGACTGGTAAAATCCCATAGTATTGGTCCCAAAACCAGATGGAACGATAAGGTTTTGTAACGATTTCAGAAACTTGAACAGCGTGTCCAAATTCGATGAGTACCCAATGCCTCGGGTGGATGAGCTTGTTGACAGATTGGGTAGTGCCCGGTACATAAACTACTTTAGATCTGATTAAAGGTTATTGGCAGATACCCCTAATGGAGTCTGCGAAAGAGAAAACTGCATTTTCTACCCCCGAGGGGTGCTTCCAGTATAAGCGGATGCCTTTTGGCTTGCATGGTGCTCCTGCCTCATTCCAGAGGATGATGGATAAGTCCTTAAGACCACACCACCAATACACAGCTGGAGAAAAACAGTAGGATGACAAGGAGACAAACAGTAGGATGACAAGGTGAAAAATAGTAGGATGACAAGGTGGTTCTTTGCTCTGCAAGAATTCAAATTCTCAGTGGAGCATAGAGCAGGGAAACTGCAGAATAATGCAGTTGCCCTTTCCCATGTGCACTGTCTGGTTGAGACAGTTGCCTATCAGCAGGGGTTTGTGCAGGGGGGATTTGTAACGTTATATGAGGCGAGGTGATCGATGGAAAATACGTGTTGCCTCGCATGCATTCATTTGCAGTGGACTAAGGTGGAATCCGGTCTGGGTTTTACCAGCCACCTTGGCAGAGTTGGTTCTGGACCAGATTTTGTGGTCCACTGGAGTCCACCAGCAGGTGGTTTAAATAATCAGGAGGAGAGCAGAGTTTTGCTCTGGACTGGGACTCAGGAACCATCAGCCTGAGAGAGCTGACATATGGAAGTTTACTTATGGACTGAGACAAAAAGGTTTGCACTGTCTATGTTTTGTGGGTGTCTGGGAGAAGCCCTGCACCTCTAGGTTAGGTAAAAATGAAATGTTTAGTTAGTGCCTGAATGGTGAGGATTTATTTTATGTTTTGTTTATTTGATTTCTACATGCAAGCTTTTAAATAAACCTGGCTACAAGCCAGATTTTAAGCAAACCTGCCGTTTGGGGTGTCTTTTTGCCAGGGAAGGTGATCCCCATTGAGCTAACCCCCACAATACTAATAAAATAATTAATTTTATATAAATTATGTCTATATGCCTGTGCCTTTAAAGTCCCACCATTTAGGGAATTCAGTGTTTTCACCCTTAGAATATGAAATACACCCAAGGGACTGCCAAGTGTATGCTATGGTCAGTCCAGATGAGTTCCTTTGATAGATCCCAACATGTTTCGGAAATGTAATTCCTTTATCAGGGAAAACAGTGGATATTTGTGCTTCTAAAATGTAAATATATAACAGTCAACACACGCCATTTTAGATCTTAATACATAGATCTATGTAAATGAAAACATTGTACACAATATAGGCTGTTTCAAGTACTTACAATATTTAGATACACATACATAGAAGGTGCAATGGACCAACTTAGATCCTACTGGATGGGGCTGGAGTGTAATCCCCTCCCTAGGCAGGCAAGAGGACACCCAGATCGGACCACCGCGTAACCACAAGGACCAGCCAACAAAGCGAACAGCACCAGCAAAGAGAATTGTAACGTCTGAAAATTAAGATGGTAAGGATAAACTGTTACTTAAAAGCAAGGCAGGTAACATTTATGTGACTCGTCCATACAGAGTATGTGACTAATATAACAAAAAGTAAGGTCAAAATTCCGTGGATAATGCTACCCAGTAAATACGGTATATATATGGTGATCTATCACTCTGTGCATATTTTTATCCATTGAGATTTGGATGTTGGCAGATTCACTTCATACCACACTCTACTATTTTTTGAATCCATAGCAGTTATAAATCAAATTTCAGTTGTGTAACATTTTACATACAATTTTATTTTTTTCTATTAAAGCAGTAGTAAACTCTGGCACACAAATCATCCACAACAATAAGGCCACTACTTTATAGTTTTTAAACACACCGCAATCCAAATGATCCCCCTAGTGTGTTTCTTACTTCTTTTCCAGTGTTTTTTCTTTTTCATGTATTCCGGCAAAGCGGGCACCATCTTAACTCTTGTCTGCTGTTTCCACCCCGCAGAATACTTCCGCCCTTTCTCTTGTGTCTTGGCCATAATCTCGCACATGCGCAATAGACATTAGCCGAGCCTCGTTTTCATGCACAATTACTATGGAAACCGAACCTGGCATAGTCAAGTCAGTTACACCTTTAGCAAAGAAATTCTTGATGGGTCAGCAATCTTGTGGGATTGCAATTTAATGCCACGAGTGCTTAATACAAGGCACGACAACAGAATGAATATACTGATGGCACACTAAGTATGCCGTCAAAGGAGGCCAAAATGCATATGCACTGGAGACATTATTGCAGTAAACATCAGTTGCTTTCTACTAAAGGGCACAAGTTGGGACACTATGAAAGACGCTGACATGTAAGCTAGTTCAGACTGCTTTATATGGGGAAAACTATTGAAGGAGAGTTTACTACCACGCTAAATTACAGTTTTCATTTAAGCAGTTTAAATACAAATACAAGTCTGGCCAATCCCAGATCTAAACAAACATTTCCCTGAAGATGGCAAATGTTTGACTAGTATTTACAAACCACTTTGGTGAGTAATGTGGTTGTCTAGTACCACGTTATGTAGCAGCATGCCTTTTCCTCTGACTTGTGCAAACTAAAAGAAGACCTGTGCAATTATGGCTGCAGAATAGGAAGTTAATAAAGTAGTTTAAACCATAACCACATAAACAAAATGTCTAGCTTATTTGTTTCTCCTCTTTACCTAAGAAATCATATGTTTACCACTTTGTGTGTTTATTGCTTTGGGTGAATATATGTGTACAATATTAAGATGCTTTGAGTGGGTTTAACAATTGCACATTGCTGCAGCACGCAGGAGTGAGGTTTTAACTTCAGATTATTTATTGCCTTATATAGGACAAAGTGGGTGGTCCTTTAGTTTAGAGTCAGGACCACACAGTACAGAGATGTCCGACATTTCAGAATTACCAAAGAGATTAAGTGTTTTTCTCTGGAACTGTATGATTTGGAAATAAAAATGGAATGTTCTGGAAGGCTACAGATAACAATTAAAGCACAACTCCAGCCAAAACTTTTTATTTTGTTTTGGATAGAGCTGGGGAAGGTTAGAACCTCTATCAGGTTTTTGTTCTGTTTTCTGTGTCCCTTTTGGGAAAATTCCTATCACACAGGAAGTGATGGGAAATCCCTTTATCAGGGACAGAGATGAAAACAAAAACACAATTTTAGTACAGAATTTCTGACAATGGTTTGATTGCTGTCTGTAGCTTCCTTTTTATGGTGATGACCCTTAGTCTCCTGCATAGGCATCATAAGGAAACTGAGGATAACATCTTCCAATGAGGTTACAGGCAGATTCAAAAACTTGGCATAAAATGTAAAGCCTTTCCCCCTTTGTCTAAACATAAAAAGTTGCCCTTAAGATGCAAGTACATGTTAGATGATCTATGTTTGAATGAACGTAACCAATCTGATAGGATTGTGAATGGTCCGTACATTTGAGGAAGTTCTTTTGTGACAACTATGTCATTTTTAACTTAGTGGACGGTTGTGGATTTTTTTCTAAATCTATTGTACTTAATTTTTTCTATTTTTTTTATACTAATAAAATGACAAATAGCTATACCACGGGTGCCTTATTAAATATCCTCTGTTTGTATGACTATTCTAAGGGTCATAGTAGTTTGATAGCTCCTGAACTTTCCTCTTAGCTTTGTTGGAATTGAGAATGTCAATCATTTTATTGGTTTTATGCACTAGATTGTGATTTCTTTGGCCTGGTTGCTGGAGTTTACAAACAAAATCAGATACCCCTTCAACTAATTCTATCCTTAACAACTTCTGGATAGCATTGAAGAGCTCCGAGGGTGAGATTTTGCTCCTTGGCCCTCAGTAGTGCTGCAAATTTAGTCCCATCAGGCTGTAGGTGGAGTAAAATCTGGGAAAAGAAACCATACTGTATGATGACTCAGTGAAGGATTCCGCACATTTATGGCAAGGTCCTGGTTGGCATGGGTAAAGCCTGTGTTTGGATTGTGGTCATTCCCAGAGGTCGGTAATCACTGGAGGAAAGTAATCCTTGGCTAGAAGTTCTGGGCAGAGACAGTACCAGACTGGACATTACCAGATGTTTGCATCTCTGAAGATCGCACCTGGGTTTTATTACTTGTATAAAAATATATGGTTTACAAATAAATATTTGATTCAAGGTGTACCCATTGTTGCATTATGAAAGGCGATGTGATCGTTGGACATTAGGTTTTACCCCGGATGCGTTCATTTTCAGTGAACTAAGGCAAAATCCGGTCCAGGTGTTACCAGCCACCTTAGACGGGTTGGTTCCAGACCAGATTTTGTGGTACACTTGTGTCCACCAGCAGGTGGAATAAATAAGCAGGAGTAGAGCAAAGATTTGCTCTGGCCTAGGGTGCCATCAAGCCTGAGAGCTGATGAAATGAAGTCTGCTTTATTACTGAAACAAAAAGGCTTGCATTGTCTTTGTTTTGTAGATGACTGGGAGAAGCCCTTCACTACTCAGTTAGGAAAACTGTAAATGTTTTTTAAGTGCCTGGATGGCAAGGATTTATTTTCTGCTTTGTTTGTTTGATTTTCATGCAACTTTTTAAAACAAAACTGGCTACAAGCCAGCCTGCCATTTGGACTACCTTTTTCCCAGAGAAGGTAATCCCCATTGATCTAACCCCCACACCATGATACAGGAATTACAGTGCTATGTGTTTTCTAAGTAGCACAGTAGAAGCTGATTGCCTATATCACTCTATAGATTTCCTGATACTATCTTCTCAATTTAAAAAAGGTTAATGGGCTCCATAGGCAACATACTTTTTTAGCAAAGTAGGTGAAAAAAAACACGCAAAACATGTGAGTAGAACTTCATCTGCTGACTTGATATCGAAATGCAATATACTGTATATTGTATGGCACAGGCTCAACTTGTAGTAACCACTGTAAATAATACACAAGACTGGGAAACTCAGGAACAGTCCAAGCAAGTGTGCCCTGTACTTTTATTCAGCAAGGCAGTAAACTACCACAGTTTCAATGCAGGAGGTCTTTGTAGAGCAAGTCCAAAGCATAAAACAAGAAAAACGTAAAAAAGTAAACTTATGTCAGCTCCTTACCAACAGGGTGCCCCCTTATGGGTTCCCCAGAAACAAACAGGCAGCATGTGTACTTGTTAGTGTTCTGTCGGCACTCAGTCTTTTCAACCAGCAGTAGGCACTCACAGTAGAGAGAGTGAGAGAGCCCTGCGCAGCTCATATATATAAAGGCCCGTAAACAGCTAGGACTAAAAATGAGGTCTGACTACATGTAAGATGTGGACCTAGGAATGGGAGATTATTCCCATGACACCATCAAATGACGGAACGACTTATTTTCATGTCCCGTGTGAACGAACCTGACAAGGACTCAAAGGGTCAGAACACATAATAAATGTCACCAATGATG
>BLSH010459336.1:1163315-1175977 GCA_018402905.1 Glandirana rugosa | reverse complement strand
TATGAAAATAGTTCATCTGCCCCCTCCCCCCCCCCCCCCCCACACACACACACAGTGCCCACAGCTTATAGATCCTCTTTTTACATCCCATTTTGGGATGATCTGTATACCACAGTTTCCTGATAACCTGCAGTTTGTCCAGAGCTGTGTGTTCAAGTAGGAGGAGTTTTCCACTACAGCCTGTATACACGCCCACATGTGTGATGTCAATATCATGTGACCTGAACAGTTCAACTGAAACAGGAAATGTTCTATTCAGCCTAAGAGACCACACTGAGCACGTGAAGCTTTACCACCCTGCTGTGTAGAGGGTTAACCTCTTAAGTTCCACAGTGAGTATAACAGGCATGCTATGCTGCATATACAGACTGCTTTTACTGTTGAGGGTTTAGTAACACTTTAAGATTCTGAGAAAAAAAATGTTTTTCTCCATATCAATCATAAACCCTGTAGCCCTTCTCCATGTGTAGGTGAGAACACTAGGTGACACATATACACCGTAGATGGAAAAAAAAACACATACACTTTTGTTTTCTTTCTGGTATATGTTTTATAAAAGTTCAATATTTTATTATAATTTATTCCAAAACACTATACATTTTTAATTAATTAGGTAAGTTACTAAACTTCTTTCCATCTTTGATTGTGACACCTTATTTAGGACAATTGATCTATGCACAAACTTTCTCCACCAATAAATGGCCTTTATGTTGTCTCCTATATAGGATGAGGTTTTAACAAACATTTCTCTTTAAACAATATTACCCAAAGGGACATTAAAGATATATTTCTATCCACGGATCCACATATTATTAGTGTAATCAGTTTCACATTCGATAGACTTGATCAGGGCATGGTCCTATCAGCTCCACACCCATATGTAGGAAATTATAGCCACTGCCACAGACAGTCAACAATACAACAATACTGGCAACAATAAAATGATCTAATGATCTACCATCAAAAATGTAACCTGAATTTCTCCATAATGCCATAAGGTAAAACTACATTTAACTTGTCACTTTAATGCTGCTTGTTTTTGAAGAAAACGTTATTATCCCCTCTCCACAAAGATATGTTTAATTTATATATATCCATGAATTTGCAGGGACATGCCACCATATAGACTACCCATACTTTATTGCAATTAATGAACAATCTCACCATAAAAGTTTTCTTTTTTTCATTCTGAAATGTCATCTTGTCCTGTATATACTAGCAACTGAACAATGGCCACACAGATACATACAGTCCTTCTAATACCTTCTACAATACCTGGTTGATCCTGCCTGTTCCTGTATTTGCCTGTGTAAACTGACCACGCCAATCATGGCTGCTGATCCATTATAGCATGGTCAGTTTATGTCCCTCGGTCATCCTACTCTGTCTTCAGCATGAGTGCATCTCCCCCTCTCCCCCTTCCTCCCTGCCATTTCTGTGGTCTGTGTATGAAGCCAATCTCCTCCCCATCCCTCCCCTCTCCTCCTGCCTTCATTGAGTAATATTTTTTTCCTGCAGCTGCTCCTCCCCTCCTCTATGATGTTGATGAGAAGAAACTAAAACCAGTTCTCACATGGTCAGAATGAGAAAGCAATAACAGTCTCTCCCACTGGAGTCCCTATTCTTGGGAGTGAGAATAGACTGAACCATGTGACCGCCAAGAAGAGCTCCTTGCTAAAGGTACTTCGAGAAGATATTGCAAAAAAAAAAAACACTCCCATTACTATTGCCACATAAGAGAACAGATAATATGAGTTTATCTATTAGACTTTACAACCACTTTAAACCATGCTCTTTTCTGCTTCTGTGAGGAGGTACAGTACATCCATTATGGACCAATTGGTCCTATAAACTGGGTACTTGCCTGGCCACCAGGACAGGGGCTAAAGCAATAATATTTCTTAACTTTTTGTCTAATTTTAGAAGTTGCCATTATTTCCTTAATAGGGTTTTAATTTTTCCCCAAACACACCGGCAATTAGTCACTAATTTAATATAATTTTGTTATTCCTCCATTGTTGTTTTATGAGTCCTGCTTTGATGACCTTGTAACCCTCTCTTTAAACCTTTCCTCAAGCTCTGGTGCTTCCTTCTTAAAAGTCTCTACATCTGAGCAGTTTTGTTTCTGCATATTTGCAGAAACTGCCCAAAAGGAATTCCTTGTATGCTGGTAAATGATGGCTGTCCATGTGGAGAAACATAGTACATGCAACTGGTTTGTGGAATTTTGAGGATGAGAGTGAATCCAGAAATTCTATCCCATACTTGACTTGTATTTCGAATTTATAATATAAGGATTTTGACTTAATTTTTTTAAGAATCTCTAAAACCCAAATAAATGTTGTCTCTATGCAACCAGCATATCATCAATGTACCTTTCCATAGAGTCACATGCACCCCATACTTATGCATAGCCCCAGCATATTTAGTACCCAAAAGCCAATGTGGGGGCATGCATATGCCAGAGCACATGAGTCTCCCATTGTAACTTCCTTTATTTGCGTGTACAATTTTCCATCAATTTGAAACAAAAAAAATCTCCAAAACAAATATAAGCAAATCTATTACAGGTTAATTTTGCTCATCTGCCTCTGGTCAATATCTCCTCAAAAGGTATTCAAATGTCTGTAAACCTACCTTATGGAGCATCAATGCATAGAGCAACAACAATAGAGACCAATAAATCATCCTCCTCTAATTTTATCACATTCAGAATACAGGCAGTCCCCTAGGTATGAACATCCGACTTATGAACGACTCCTACTTACAAACGGAGGGAGACAACAGGACGTGAGAGGAAATCTCCCCCTAGGAAGGGAAATTCACTCCTGTAAGAGTTATTATGGGAAAAAGGTGTCTCCACTGAAGCTTTATCACCAATCCTTCTTTCCACAACAAGCCAAAATTTTCAAAATCCAATTATCATTGGGACAGGAAGGGAGGTGAAATCTTCTGAACAGAAACATAGACAGCAAAACAAACATTACAGGGGTGTTAACCCTTCCCTATGCTATCCAAAAAGCTCAAGCTCAAGCTACACTTAAAAAACGTACCTGTTCCCACTTACAAACAAATTTGACTTATGAACAAACCTACAGTCCCTATCTTGTTTGTAACCCGGGGACCGCCTGTACATAGACAATCTTTACTGCCCTGAATATATGATGGCAGGTGAACTGCACACTCTTTTAGCATGTTGCATACATATTCACTAGTATGGTCATTTGTACACCTACATAAATAACCTTTTTGCGTGTCTCTGAATGTATAAAAAAGGTAGGAAATATCTTAATTAATCTTCATGTACTCTCATTCCTCCTTTTTATGGACACTTCCGTGTGTGCCCAATCAACACTGCAGTTTAATCTTTCTTTTAATTCTGGAAAGGAGTTCTCAGGATGTTTTTTAATAGCAATCAGTATCAAACAACTGACATTTTATTTCATGATAAAAAAATATTTGCCTCCCTATCTCTTGGTTTGATATTTATTTGGCACTTGATGGAGTTGCCCTATATCTTGTTTTCTATTTTTGTTATTAACTGGAAAATCAAGATTGCGTCTCTTAAGCCCTAAAAGAAACTTGCCAATATGTTGCCTACTTCAAGTCACATATTGGTTTAAATATGTATGACTACAAATGACTTTAAATGTGGATTGCTTCATTATATTAAATGTAGATTCACTCCTGAGTTTTATGTTTAAGCTGAATCATTTTTGTTTGGGAATAGCTATTAATAAAGAATGTGGCTTCTACCCCACTGACCCATGACGTCATATCCAGTCCGCTGTAGCCGTCCACGTCACATCCGCCCACAGTGGTTAGGAGCTGGTGGAACGCACGTCGTCTGCTGACAGCTGTTCTTTGCTGACTATGAGGCGTTTTTATTTCGTGTATCCTGTAAGTACATTTTAATGATTGCGCAATAAAGTGACCCTTTTTACAGTCTACTCATGA
The DNA here is from genome assembly GCA_018402905.1 of Glandirana rugosa. Classification (NCBI taxonomy): domain Eukaryota; kingdom Metazoa; phylum Chordata; class Amphibia; order Anura; family Ranidae; genus Glandirana; species Glandirana rugosa. Next base: position 1,172,020 of record BLSH010459336.1, on the reverse strand, counting down.
GGATGTTCTTGTTTATCTGAGTCATTTAGACCTTATCTCCTTGTGGGAAGAAATTTTTTCCGGGTGTCCGATTGTCCAGTTGGCCCAGTCAAGCATCACCCTCACCTATATCTAGCATCTATGACCTCTGACTGAAAAGCAGTAGGTCCATTCCTTTTGGTGAGTGGGGACACAAAAGGGTTCTGACACTCGTCACGCTACACTTGGATTGTTGTTGGAGCACTTTTCAAGCACATTGTCACTTTGAAGCACTATTACACTTTAAAGACTTTTATATATATTTTTCATCATTTATGATATTCATATGGACACTGAATAAGCATGTGTTCATAAATGTATTGTTTATCAATTTGATTATTATCACTATATTACTTAGGGGACGCACTGCATATTATTGTTTCCATTAACAGGGAAATACACAGTCGATCCGCCCCTTGCTCTGTGAGTGACAAGCAATTTGCTTATTTCCTTCCCAGAGCAGAGAAAGTTTTACACTCCCCCCTCCATCCCTCCTCAATGTCTCAGTATAGAGGTGGGTGGGGAGGATTGTGACATCACAACTCCACCCACCAAACTCCAGCAAACACAGACACCCTCTGATTTCAGAGTTTTACAGAGCTGCTAGTGCTTACAGGAAGGACACTTGCAAGGTAGGGATAGATGCAGGAGGCTTGCATGTATATATATATATACATTAATACCGTGTCATTAGTTTATACTGGGTGGGTGGGGGGTTTACATCCACTTTAAGCTAACTAACTGAAATATAAACTAAATACATTTTTAGATGCATCAAAACAAGAAGCAGCTGTCACCTGCAGGTATGTTGCAGAGAAGGACCCTTGCTCTGTGTGTAAGCAGTTGTCTCTCTACATGGGTCCAACACACCACCTACTGAGTCAGTCCTATAGCTTTGCCATTAGCTCATCCTCCCTCCTGATTGGAAAGGTCTGTCTCAGAAGGGGGTGTGTTTGACCTCTGCAGTAGGGCTATAATTTAAAGCCTGACACCATTCAAAACTTTTTTTTTGGTTTTGGGTACACTAGGGTAACGTGAATGCTACTGTCAAATTTTTATCGCATCTCAAGACCTTTGTGGAGATTTCACCCCATTTATTGTCCCTCTAACAGTCTGTGACAGCAGGGAGAAAAATGAAAGGAGTCATCACCACAGTAAAAAGTCACAGACAGGGACAGCCTGACAAAAGTTCAAACCCTTTACTGAAAAGACATGTTTTGTTGCAGGCTTGTTTCTTCTGAAGAGATTTCCCCTCATTACATTATATCAGATCCGATTATAGTTTTTTATGCACAACAGCAGCGCAGCATCACTTTATTTTTATGTATGTATTATATAGTTGTGGAAACACTGTTAGATGCTTAAAGCAGCTATCACATAGTTATTAATTGTTTTGTACTGTATATACACTAAACACATTTAGTGGCAGCACAGGAGTATCCTTTAATTTATTAGTAGTATGTAGTATTAGTAGTATGTTTTATAAATTCACCTTCCCCTCAATGACTCCAAAAAAATTTGGGTTGGACCATATAGCATATTACTTTCATCAAAAGATTATGTAAAATGATCATTTGATCACCAGTAGTTGCTATTATCTATCTGCTATCTTTGCTTTCCATATTTTTTGGGCAGTAGTTACTTTGGATAAAATAATATTGTTTATAAATTCTTACCTAGGTTTTTATTGTAACAGATTCCAGGACATGTTTATTGGGTCCTTTCCAACTAACAATATTTGAAGCTACTAAAAATTAAGTGTTGCTGTTACTTATAATTTATGAATAGAAAACTATTCTGTTGTGTTGAGTTCTGATTAGTCCACCAACGTCATCCCAGTGGAAGAGCTTAGCAAACCCTTGTGTCCTTGGCAATAGACTGAACTTTTCTTAACAATGAAAATTAACATAAATTTGAGATGCTAGGGAACATTTAGGATAATTCTGTACATACTGTCTCAGATCTGATGGACGCGTATGACATTTTGGAGAGCTTAGTATGAGCCTTTTATCTCCTCTTTTGCGGTATAAATGTGCACATATTCTAGTTATTATGAACTTGATTTCTATTTACTTTTCTTCTCTTTGCTAACATCACATATACGTCTGACTATAAGGAAAGTTAATATGGAGCAAATCAAAAATCATGTAGGACCACAGTCGTGATTGGGTTGAAGTGTGTAGCCTAGGAGTGGTGTGGGCAGGTTCAGTTACTGACTCTGTCACATGAAACTGTTCCAGGATTTGTATGTCGGCAAGGAACAGGCAGATTACATCATAGGGAAAAGGCTATAGACAGTTGGAATAGTCCTCAGAATGAAAGGATAAAAATCTACATTTACTGGCCTGGGTTTGTGGAGATTTGTTTTTTTACTTATAAAGGGAGTCATTCTGGGTTGATGGGTTTGGAGATACTGCCTCTGCAAGACTTTGATTGTGAGATTGTTTTGGGTGTGTATGTGAGAACTATTCTGTGACATTTGTACTTCTGCTATGCAATATGTGATCTTTTTCTCTTAAAATAGACAGAAAGTTCTGTCTAAGAAGTGAATCATTATTTCCTGTTATTAGAGTGAGAACTCCCAAAAGGGAATGATAGATGATTTCCAACCCAAAAAAAGTCAACTAGAGAATAAAGCACTTGCTTCTTAGATTTGTGATGGCAACAATGACTTGTAAATACCCTCTTTTTTTGAGAATGGCATACTGCCTTACAACATTTTAGAGAGGGAGGAGTTTATGTACCTTTTAGCCCAGCTTACTACAACCTATACCTGCTTACAGGTATTCTCTCATCGAGATCAAATAAAATCACAGATCAATAATAACATAAAATGGAAAGTAGCTCATAGCAATCAATACAGATTCATATTTTGTCTGTTATATATTTACCATAAAATTTACCAGTTAGAATTGGATCTATATTTATATATATATTTCAAAATAGCAGCATTTTAGTGCCAGCAGTATGGATCATTATTAAGGTCTAGGTAGAGCTTCACTGTTATAATTTTTTCCCTCCATGTGGGTGGGGGTTTACTTGTTTAGTGTTAAGCAGCTACCATTTATCCTCAATTACCATTCATAGTAGCGCAGAAGTATTTTTTTTTTTCTCTAGAATTGGACTGATTGATTTATTAATTACTTTATATGTTATTACTGAATGTTACACTGTTCAAGTATTTGCAAGTTAGGGCTCCATTTAATGGACCTTTGTTGGCTTTAGGCCTAGTACACACTACTATTTTTTTTTTTTTTTCAACCCATCAGGTTGAACGAAAAAAAAAAAACGACCAGCTCTTGACAGAGCCGCTGTACTAACAATCCAATCTTATTTCAGGAATCTCTTCTGCTGTGCTATTGTGTTCTGACAGGGGGTTGGCTTCTCAATGAGAAGCTAAAAGTAGCATTAAACAGCTTGATATAACTTAGAAGGAGGTCAAATGCAAGTTTTAGAAGGATCTTAACCTGATCTCAGCACAGGATACAGGCACAGACACCTGAAAAGTAGATTGCTGCAGGACAATGCTGGATTAACTGAGCACGTTAAGCACACATCTTTATTTTATTCCTAGAGCAACCTGTAAGCCCCAAACCCCAATAACTCTCTTATGCAAATTCCAACCGGGCCTTCTGATATCTCACTTTGGCCTGCACCGTTTCTCATCCACTTTGACCTCACTAGTCAATGGACAAGTGCAAGTGTGGCCATGAAAGCTGTGATTTAAATTAACATAAGAGATTGCTGGGATCAGAGGCATAACTAGGTCCTTCAGGGCCCTAATGCAAGAAATTATGAAGGGACCCCCTGACTCCTTGGCTAGGGCCCTTCCTTCTTCCCACTGATCCTGGGGCCCTTTACTCCTATCGTGGGTCCCTTTATTACAGTTCTGCAGCGGGGCCCTTTCACAAGTTCTGCAGTGGGCCCCCTTTCTGCCATCTTCGGGCCTCCACATGGTGGTGAAATGCCAGGGCCCGGTCACAATTGTAGCCTTTGCAATCCTGATAGTTCCCTCACTGGTGTTAGTAGTTTCTAATTTTTATTTTAATTTTATTATTTTTTTACCATTTCATTTTATTTCTTTTACAAATTTATATTTACAATTTTTTACATTTTTTTCGGAGCTCTGTTGGGGGGTTTTGATGAGATATCAGGGGTCTAAACAAACCTCAGCTCTCAATTTCCATCTGTGTAGCCTCAGCTGCACAGAATAAATGGACAGCAATAGTTGTGTGCCGAGCCTCCCATTCATTCAGAAACGGGAGTATAGTAAAAACAGTTTACTATGCTTCAGTTATGAATGAACCAATTGGTACCAATCACTGACTCTGTTCATTTAGAAAAGGAAGGAGGCGGTAAATTACAAATTTACCGACCCATTTCCATCTCTCCATCATGACACTTCTTCTACAGCAGCTGGCAGGAAAGAGGAGGAGGGAAAGACAGCAGCTCTGTGGGGGGGGGGACCAGGGAAGCACACAGGGACCCTGGGAACAGCAGAAGACAAGTAAACTGGATAGAGGAAAATGAAGGAGATTGGTTCCTCTAAATGCCACCCCTGCCATCCCTCCTATTCAGGTGTACAAGGGAGGCACATGGGCCCCCTGGACCATGGGGCCCGGTTGCAATTGCAACCCCTGCAACCCCTATTGTTACGCCCCTGGCTGGGATTTTGATCATAATGGCCACTCTGTGATTAAAATTAACATCCAACAGTTACTTAAGGTGTGCTTACTATGTAGCTCAGGGACCAGACATTTGCATTCACAAAAGGTTTGCTTTAATCAACAAATGTATGAAATATTGATATGATGGTCTAAAAACAGACTATAAATAACGTCAGAGGTGAAACAAACAAGCAAACTCCAGTCTGAGGTTTTGGAGTGGGAAATAAATTGGATGAAGTAGTTTAGTCAGTTGTTTAGTTTTCCCTGTGGTCAAAATGAATGCTTCATTCGAATATTCACTTAAGCTGGCTCTCAAAGGAAATATCTGGGAAAATATTATCTGTCCAGTCAGACATGTTTACTTTACCTGTACACAAAGGAAACTGTCTCTGATGTCTTCCTCTGAAGGCTGATAGCTAAGCATTTAGTAGTTATTTAGAATTTTCCTGTCTACTAGAAAATTAAAAAGGTGAAATCGTATTGCCTTTTATGTGTTTGTCTTAATTGCTTGTCATCACTTCCCTTTTGTTATATTACCAAGATAAAATATGTATTCTTTTTTATTGGAAACTAACATACAGTATATGCCAATATTTGGTGTTTAAATACAGTATACAATATACTACAGTACATGTATTATAATCAGCGATAATATATCATTATGTCTTGGTCGTTTTATTTATGTAACTTTACGTATGATCAGAGTAAAGCCTTACTCCAGCCAAGAGTGTTCTTTTTAAAGTTTATAGTAAAATAGAAGAAAGTTGAAAAACGATCTGTCAAGTTTCTCTTTTTATTAATATCAAAGGTACAGGGCATGTCTTCAAAAACTCACAGTGTATTGAAGAGGGATTTTGGCATTTTACGTAACTGTCCCCAGAAAGAATTACACTGTGGCTCTGAAGAAGTTTTTTTGGCCAAAGCCAGAGCATACTCCATTACATATGTCTACAAAATGCCATGAGAATGCATTGGAAGCAAAGCAAAGTTGGAACAGTCTTGTTTAGTTTTTTCATTACAAATAACACTATGATAAGTAAACTAGTGTTGATGATGCTGAGGGTAAATTTGTCAATTTCAGAATATCCATTCTATAGCTACACAGAAGTTGTCAGAACTTTAGACATTCACAGTATCTTTTTAGGTCAATTTTTAAATAGAATGTCAGTGATAAATACAGATATGGTTTTGGTGGCACGTGGTAGAGTTAGAAAAAATATAGAAACAGTCTATCTTGTTCTAGATTAAATTTAGGATATTGCCAATTCATGCCAATATTTACTGTGACCACTGGGATTATGTAATAGGATGGGACAAAGAGAAATGATGACGTGAAAAGTTCACAATCAACAAGTTCCAGCTATGGGCATCCCAGCCTTTTAGTGATAACATCTTCTGACTTGCATTAAGTTATATTAGTAACAACTTTGGGGTTTATATACTAAGAGAAGGAAATGTTTTCTTATCCCACTAAAACTATTTTCATATTATGTAGTCAATCATGTGAATGGGATTAAAGAAAAACAGGCATCTAATTTGCATTGATTTTACTTTGGAAGTGAACAGATTCTCTGGGCTAAGTAAACATTCTCTTCTAGTAAATCAGTCCCTCTGTGTGTTAAAATGATAATTTCCAAACAATTCATCTCTAAAGGCTTACATAAGCCTATGACAAATTCTGAAAAAAAAGGGAAAAAACTGCTCTCCCTCTAAAATCTTGCCACTCTTAGACCTGAGCGATGTTCAAAAATCCAGGCTTGTGTTTTTGTGGCTAAACCTGCATGTGTGCAATAGACCTGAAGTCAAAAACTGAGGATTTGCTATTCTATAGTGAGCATCAAGGGATGTCAAATATGCATAAGCAGTACCTTAAAAAATTACCTTAAAGTGATTGTAAACGAGCACCTTGTGAAACAACCCATTCATTTTAAAAGAGAAATGAAAGCCAAAAACATGTTTGTGTGTGTATATATATATATATTTGGAATGCAGCAAGGGAGAGATGGCGAGGATGCTTTGGAAAAAAAAAAAAAATTTAAATACATACAATATATGTTTCAAACTTTTAAATATAAATAAATGTATATGGTATTTTTGCGATGCTCTCCTCGCCTGGAACGCAAATAGGAAGTATTTATGGTGGTGGCGCAGAACGTTGCCCATGCCCCAGGAAGACGTCATCTCTGACGAAACATGTAGGGCGGAGCTTACGTGCTGACGTCACCACACCTCATGTGAATCCTGTGAGGACGGGCGCTCTGTTGTGTTTTGCCGGCAAAAGTTTTTACTGTGATCTATGCGAGAGTTTGCTTCTAAGTTTGTGAGTGCCCTGTTTTTAAGCTTATGTTTTAATAAATAATCCCTACGGTATTATGCTATGTAGCCTTTATGTTTTTTATGGTATACGCTGTGGGAAACTATTGAGGTCTTGGTCCGCTCTTTAACAACCAAATCCTGTTTTTGGATACCATGGAACCCTGGTGACATAGGAGGATTGATCTACCATCACCCACACCCCACAGAGGGTTATATCTACTAGCGAGTCTAACCCTTACTAGCAATAGTGGGTCTCTGTCTCTGGTAAGGGTTTTTGCTTACCCCTTCCTCATCACTGGAGGTGTCTGCATGTTCTTTGGTGGTGGAAAACAGGAGTGATTTCCCCTCTGGATTTATCCTAGACTTTGGATGTTTCAGTCTTCTAATCCTCTAATCACTGTTTATTTTTGCTTACGAAGAGTTGGGACTAAATAACATTCTCTGCACATTCAATATTGCTCTGCACAATTTTTGCACAATACTATATTTTTTATATAATTTTTTTTGCACTTATGTATGCACTTTATGTTGTGTAAACACTTCACGTATGTATATACTGTATGAATTTAAATATGTTGAATTATGCACTAATTCATGCACCTTTCAGGGTTTAGCGCAACAATCTCTTTATATATATATATATATATATATATATAAACATTACAAATGCCTTTTTTCTCTTTTTGTTATAAGTGATCACATACCCTCTGTTCTCAGCTGCATTAGAACTGGGGGGGAGGAGAAGCAGCAGCACACCGAGCTTCCCAGTGAATGGCTGTGCAGCGGGGGTGTGTCAGGGCAAGTCTGATCATTGGAGGAGAGTACACTGAGTTTCCAGCATAGCTAGATAACTCACCACAGTGTGCTCTCCTGCTCAGTGTGATCAGTTTCTAATAGGAAAGCAGGAACACCGGGGATTTCACATAAAGCAAGCAATACAAAGTTAACAGAAGACTTTCTCATACAAGCCCATGGTAAAGCAGGCACATGTCAGAAATATGAAATGTTGGGGTAACAAATGCTTTAAGTCTAGAATTGCACCTGAAAATAGTAGTGCACTTCTTGTGCCTAACTGTAGCCTCATGAGATTTGGAGTTAGATTGACAGACGTTGCCACTTACCATTGCCAGTGAAAAAACACCTCTTTGATTCTGCTTCATTCATTCTGTAAATCTATGCTTCCTGAACCTCTTTTACATCCGTTTAATATTTACAGCAGTGCTGTATCTGGGCTGACACCATATTTGATTTGTACAATACCGTAGTATCCTACACTCTCTACATTGGCTCAGTTCTAAATCCAACAAATCAGCATCCCATTCAGTGCATTCTTTGGAACAATGCTGCAAAATACCAAACTCTGCATGCTCTGCTGCTCATCTTGTGACTATACTTAAAGTGTTACTGAACTCAGGACCCTCGTCGTAACAAGGTTTCTTACGTGACTTACCCTACGACTAAACAACCTAAATCTTGACTCGGTTACATCTCTCACATCCTATGATGCCATAACATGTTTAGTTTATACCACAGTCGGGTCTATGTCGTGACGACATTTATAATTTGCCTACATTTTCTCCAAGTCCTTCGTATCTAAATGTCTTACTTACTTCGTCTTAGTTTCTCCACAAAAAAGTGACCGTTACCATTCACCGTTGCAGACAGTTAGATTGAGGTTTAGAGTACTCCGATGTCAATCCGTGT
>BLSH010459336.1:1123683-1135039 GCA_018402905.1 Glandirana rugosa | reverse complement strand
TCCAACTGCCCTTTATCAAAATACATGAACAAACAGACTGTCGTGTTGACCTAGTATGCATGTAGATATGCTTAGTACAATATTTACTCAATAACCATTTATTGATATAACTTTACTGTTACACTTGTCATCTTTGCTCTACTTTTAATAATATACCGCAGACTATCCTGGAATCTTCAAGCTTTTTCTTTGTATTTCACATAGTACAGGCAAATGCAGTGTTAACTGAAAATGATACAGAAATGGCTTTCAAACTGGATTCGAATTGGGGTATTTTGGTGCGTTGTGTAACACGTAGTGTGTTAAGGCAGCCAATTAATTTTGAACGATAGACATACAGAAAAAGATAGACATACAGCATTTTTCCAAATGTAGTGCACCAAAAGAAATGAAATGCGCGGATCCCCTGTGCACCAAGGAATTGCAGCTGCAATATTGTACCATGGGAACCATTCAAAATTAATATATCTGCAATTGTTCTAACACATGTAACATGTGCTAATGCACATTTCGATAATGCATGCATTGATCAGCTTTCTATCACAAAAGTGTGTTTCAGCCCTCATGGTCCCTTAAAAGTGAAAGTTCTGCTTATCCATCGCCAGCCCACCCCCCCCCCCTTCCCCCGTACAACTTCACTTCCACTTTTCTTATCTAGGCAAGGATAGCAGAAGTTCACCCTCCAACGCCAGCAACCTCTTGGGACAAGTCACATATCCCAGGAGACTAGAGAACCATTCAGAAAGCGCAGCGTATCTCGCACATGTGCAGTGGGGAGCCGGCTGTGAAACATCAGGAAGTCACATTCAGCTTCCCACAGTTGAGATGGCAGCACTGGGGACCCGAAGACTAGAGAGGAACCTGCTAGGGTGAAGATAGCACTGGATCACTGGGCTGGTAAGTGTTTGTTTATTAAAAGTCAGCAGCTACAGTACAGTCCTACATGCTGACTTTTTTTTTTTTAATTACTGTAGATCCTCCTTAAGACAACCCTGAGATGAGCGATCAATCACCTGGGCTGGAATACGGAATGGAATTGGATATATGATCTCAACTGTTAACACGTAGATTAAACAAAAATGCTGTAAATGGTCATCATCACAGTGGTAAGGTCTTACTGTACTTTCCCTATATCAGTAAACACAACTTAACACAAAACATGTTAGAATGGCATCAATATGTGATAGCAAAGCCTAATTGGTTCAAATGTGTCCAGGAGGAGGTTTTGGGTGGAATGTCCTCAGTTGCTGCTATACAAATAATTTTGTTTTGACCTAGGTGGGTTTGCAATGTGTGGCTTCATGTTTTCTCAAGTTTATACAAGTGGGAAAGTGACAGATCCCAGAGCTAGCCAACATGCAGGTGGAGAGGACACATTGTGGGACCTGTAAGCAGCATTCTGGACTTGTCAGTTGCCAAGAACACGCAAGATGCACCCTGCATCCCCTCATGCCTCCAGGGTATACCTTGTGCAGCTTACAATACTAGAAATGATTACTGCTTTATTCGACATTATAACATTAAAAAAAAAACCACAAATGTAATGGAAACACCAAAATACCACCCCTGAGACAAACACCCATTTTTTAAGGGAAGCCTTGCAGCAAAAAATGGTTTGCAAAGACAGGACAGTAGCTAGAAGTGACTGCTGACCACAATTCAACTACAAAATAAAATAAAAGGCAAAAAACAAAAATAAGAACAAAAGAAAAAAAGCAGCAAGGGGGTTGAATGTCCAGAAATCTAGTAAACAGTATCAAAATGAGGTTTCCTAACTGCCCTAATCTACCCCTGTGCAATTTGTTAACTAATATTATGGCTCATCTGTGCCCCCCTTTTGTAGTGTGTGTGTGTGTGTGGGGGGGGGGGGGTGGTTGTTTAACCACAAGCCTTTATTGGCCCTTACAAGTCTTCCATTTTTCAAAGGAGTGCATCTTGGTTTTGAAAAAGTCTCCAGAGTGAATCTGCACATAAATTTGTTTGGACTGCAACTCTCAAAGCTGCAGGATTTGCCTTGAAATCATGGTAGTGGCAAATCCGAACCTCATGCCTACTCATATGTACTTTTTTATTAGTTATACTGAATATTTTTGTGGAGATCATAGAAGTGGAGACATATATTTTTTAATTCACTGTAGGGAGCACAAATGTTAGAGCCTGGTTTTGTAAGGAAGCTTAGGGCAATGATCTCTAACAGGTCCATGTAAGATGTCCCTAATCTCTAAACATTTCCTGTATCCTGTTTCCAACCACTCCTGCGACATCATCTGGGTGGGCCAAATTTCAAGGGGCTGCATTACTGTATGTTAATTGTGGACCACATTGTGTCTACTCAGGGCAGTGCCTACTTAAAAAAAAAATCTTGGCACTTCAGAACTTTATATTATTTAAAAAATTGCAAATCACCATATTTAATGCCAGAAAAAGGTTAGATTTATACTTACCTTACCTCCTCCTTCTGCATCGCCATCTTTCCAGCAAAATTCCCAGGGAATGCAGAGCATCCAAATCCAGCGTGAAGACACCCAAGTTCATCGCAACAATGTCTTATTACAAGGTTTAGACTGCTCTGTATTCCCCAGGATCCCACCAGAAGTGTGTCATCACTGTCACATAGGTGCAGTGAGCAAAAGACAGGAGTAAGGTAAGTATAAAATCTAACATTTGTGTGCAAAATGTATCTTTTGCATATACTAAGATCTTTAACTCTTACAGGAGGAGGGTGCCTAGGCATTACAAGCAGACCCTGCATTTGAATGCAAGGTTGCTTTAGAACCCATTTTTTGATAAATATTTGCCTGGATTTATTTAATAATCAATGTAAATGTTAAAGCCAAATTCCAGCCCAAAGTTTTACTTTGTTTTTGATTGAGTAATTGTTAGAGTCCCCACCCCTCTCCTTGTCTGCTTACTTATTTCTGCGGCAGAGCTTCTGCTTGGTCCAGTATTTACATCTTTGGTGCTAAAAATCTTCTGCAATGCTGTCCCTGCATATGCACTGAGCGCCGTACACTGTGGATGTCAAGCCTCGGTATCTAAGCCAACTCCATAGGTACAGCGTGGCCCGCACTGCAGAGCATTTCATCTCTGAGGATGTAAACACTGGACCAGGCCATGTCCCTGCAGAATAGACAAGTAGCTGAAGAAGGGGTCGGGTTAGTATGGACAGGCTGAAGGGTGTGAACTAGGGTTTGCTTAGTAATACCTGTAAGAACATGAAGGTGGTTTTCTTAGAATGCTTAAACAAGAAGTTTGGGGGTTTTTCTGTTAGTTTTTCCAAAATCATACTTGCCTAGGTGGATGCAGTACGAGTCCGATGCTGCATCTGTCCCTCGCCGGCTCTAAGATTGAGAACCAAACGATCGAAGACTGCTGATTGCTCAGTTCACAGAGCTCCGTGAGCAGAGAGCCTGTTAGTCATTGGCTCTCTGCTCTGCTCCCCCACACTCACTAGAGCGCTGGGCTGTGGAGGGGGTAGGAACGGCTGGCTCAGGCTCTCAGCGGCTTGCTAAGAGGCTGAGCCAGGTGGCGGTCCAGGGTTGTGGGCAGATCTAGACTTTATTGTCAATCTTGCCCCAGCCTGGCACGGCTCTGTGATGTCAGGCGACAGCGGGCTACAACCTGCTGTCTGCTGAAAGCAGGTCACAGGAGTGCAGAATGAACTGCACTCCTGTGATCCATAGGAGAAGTACAGCCAAAAAAGCTTTGGCTGTGCTTCTCCTTTAGGAGGTAGAAAAGGGACTGCTGCCTTGTTTCATTATCATATGACTTTTTTTAAAAATAAAGTATCAATACATTAAAAAGTTCTCTCTGTTTCTTGTATACAAAAAAGCCTTGAACTCCATGGCCACATACTGTAGTAAAAAAAAGGTCTGTGGGTTTGCTATTTCAGTACAGTTGTTGATTCCATTTCCACAAACTGCATGATGAATATTCCTTGGTGGTAGTCACAACATGATGCAAATAATGAAACTTTCGAATACCAAATAGCTGCAGCTATTTTGTTCTATGAAAATGTCAGTTTCTATTGAAAGCCATGTTTTATATGTGAAGCTAAACACCCCCCTAGTGGCCATTTGTGTGAATAACCACGAAGAAATAATACTTAGCGCATACTCGTATCTTTTGTTTTTTTTATAAATAACTAGTACTTTTTAGCATAGATATTAAATGGCAATGCTGTAGCCAAAACGACACACTCCTAACATATATCACACCCTACGTGTCAAAGCAATTCTGTAGATCTAACAAATAATGTGCAAATAATTGCAATATGAAACTGCAAATAGAGTGCAAAAAGTGCACTATGGAACAGCAAACTATAAGTGCAATATGAGACAGCAAATATTTAAACATGCATGTTCCAAAAAGAAACAGTGGATAAAGTGCCAGAGAGTGCAATATGGGACAGCATTCAGTAAATTGCAGATATACATCCAACACCATGCATAAACGTAACAACAAATGTGCAAAGAAACATGGAGCATATATAAATGTCCTTATGTCATAAATAAAAAGGAAATTGTGAAGTCCATAGTGAGAACAAAGACCATTAGCATGTGTTCTTCCAACTCAGCGTAAAGAGATCCACCACCGGTTAGGAATAATCATCACGCCTCTTACAGAAAAGATGGACCAAAGGTTATAATGGCCAAAAGTGCATAAGATGTTAACACAGGCTGGGCGGTTATCACTCCATAGTCAATCCCAATAGAATGCCAGGAGAAAAACGTCTGCTCAAGTTATTAAAGCTGGGCCCTCCATCTATCCTTTAAAGGAGAAGTCCAGTCAAAGATCGTTGGCTCAATTGGTATGTAATTTTTTTTTGGGGGGAGCAGGTACCTAGTTTTCATAGGTACCCAGCTCCCACTTCCTCTCCTGGCACTGTGGCGCCGAAAGGAAGTTCACCTCTCCCTCCCTGCAATCTCCTGGGACACGCCACGTGTTCCAGAAGATTGCCCGGTCATTCACAATGCGCAGCGCAGCTCGCTTGTGATGCCGACGCCGTGGAGGGGACGGGGAGAGGAGCAAAGCGTCGTGGGGCCACATCGCTGGAGCGTGGGACATGTAAGTGCCTGATTATTAAAAGTCACCAGCTACACTTTTTGTAGCTGCTGACTTAACTGGGTGGAACTCCGCTTTAAGCATTTCTCTAGAATTGCCAAACTCATTATATACTCCTGGAGTAAAAATCTAATAACATGTTATCTTCTCTGGTATTAAAGTTTGAACATGCACTACAGACACAGATTTAGCCATTGTGATATATGACATCTCTATAAATAAAACCAAGTTTCAGAAACAAACAAAAATATTGCTTTTTGACAAACAAAAGTGTAAAATATATTAAAAAAAAACAAAACTGTAAACTCTATTGGCTTCAATGCCATTGCACATATTACCTGAATATCTTACCAACATTATATATTAAGAAAAGTTTTGATTTCATTTAGTCATAATCTTTTAACTAAAATGCCATTTTAGTTTTAGTCATCTGATTTGTTTTAGGTTTAGTCATATTTTAGTCAACTAAAATAGTGTTAATTTCGTCAACGAAATTAACACTGCACCTGGAAACCATGACTGAGGTAGAGGAGACAAAAATTGTTTGCTCTAATCTTTCTTTAGTTTTCTTTGAGGGTGCTCTTAAAAGTAGGCCCGTCTTATGAGCTTTCATTTAATTAGTTCTATTCAGGAGTAGATTTCGAAGGTGGAGTACTAAGATATTTTATCTTGTCTGACTTTTTCAAAAGGATTTACTTTTCAGAAGGATAGGAGGAGCAGCGCTGAAAATCGTGAGGAAGATAGGCGTAGACCTGGGAGCAGGACGTTTATTGGTTCCAGGAATTTTGTAAACAAGCAAGCACCCTTGCGAGCAACCTAAAGCTAATCAATGCTCACTCCTCTGATATTGTCAGCAGCGGGCACTTCTCACACTCCCATATTGGGCATGCCTAGCACTTGAGACATCTCAGTACTTTGGTCCTGTTGGTATTAAGCTGTGATGTTTTGTCAGTCAGCTATGAATGAGTCCCGGTGTACTAATTAGGAACTAGTGGGCTACGAGAAAATGGCAATGCTCTGAATAATGGAGATAATGTTATAATGGGCTCTGGAAAAATAGAGGTGATTCACACTATATAATAAGAGCACTCAACCACCGTCCAATAGAATCCCCCTGAGGAAGCCACATGACCCTGTGAGGTAACGCGTCGGGGAGGGGCAAGCAGGACGGTACTGTGAGTGTGCTCACGAGCGGCTGGTATCACAGAGGCAACATACTACATTGAGATCAGTAAAAGCACCCTGAATATGTGAGCAGTTTATTGTTGGCACTTATAATAAAGTGTTGGATTTAAATTATATAAGCACTATGGGAGTATTTTTTCTTGCATACATGGATCCTGTGATAAGAGACATCGCTACTGCCACAGAGGATTAAAGGGAGACAGAACATCCTTAATCATTAGTCCATTGGAGACTAAAAAGCGAGCACTGACCACACTTAATTGTGGGGTCACCGGCATAGAGGTGAGAGCACACCCAGAAGGTGCTGTAGTAGGTGAGCACTTTTAGGGATTGCACAGAAGTGGTGATCACACATAGAACGATTTAAATCCGACTATTTTTCAGTTTGAGTTTCACTTTCATATATATTCTGTTGGTTTGAGGATATACTATATAACAAGGATTGTATGGTTTCATATATGCTTACTTATCACTATATTTCATGAACACTGATATTGGGATCGGTGTGACTTAATGTGAGAAAAGAAGTTGATAATATTTTAAATTTTATTTTCATTTTTTCATCTTTGTCATTTTGCACATACGGATTTATTATATGACTTTTAAGATAAAAATACTCCTAGAATGCTCATGCCTTGTGCAATGTAAAACAAGTATGCTGTAAACTATGCCCAGTTTTCTATTTGTGCAGCATTGTTTTCTTACTTTGTGAAGTTCCTGCACAGTGCGGTCATCTCCAGTGTGGGCATCTGAAGCCACAGTGTCCTTCTTCCTGGATCCTGTGCATGCTGGCTACTCAGCATGCACCTGCTGATCTTGTGCATGTGCAGTGCGGTGCAATCTTGGTCAGTTTTCCATAGACACCAATGCAAACTGGAAGAAATGTCATGCCAAGCTGACCAAGATTTCCATAGACGCCAATGCAAAACGGGAGCAGTGCCATGGAGCCAATGCAAAACCGGAAATGAAGTAGAGCGCCGCGGCCCCTAAAGAAGGAAGTGAAACTAGATATAGGCATAAATCAGTTAAGTGAACAGAATACAACAAATACCATTCATTTTAAGGATGCACTTTAGTGCTGCATGGTGAGGAGTGAAAGATCTGGGTGCAACTCCGCTTTAAAGTGTGTACTTCTGTGTATTATAGACTGATACACAGTCATTGTTTAGAAGGAGGTTGTAGGTTGGTTTAGAAGCGCAGCACATTGATTGAATTGTATACCGTACAGTATCTCAGAAAAGTGAATACACCCCTCATATTTTTGTAAATATTTTATTCTATCTTTTCATGTGACAACACTGAAGAAATGACACTTTGCTACAATGTAAAGTAGTGAGTGTACAGCTTGTATAACAGTGTAAATGTGCTGTCCCCTCAAAAAAACTCAACACACAGTCATTAATGTCTAAACTGCTGACAACAAAAGTGAGTACACCCCTAAGTGAAAATGTCCAAATTGGGCCCAATTAGCTATTTTCCCTCCCCGATGTCAAGTGACTCGTTAGTGTTACAAGGTCTTAGGTGTGAATGGGGTGCAGGTGTGTTAAATTTGGTGTTATTGCTCTCACTCAAACTGGTCACTGGAAGTTCAACATGGCACCTTGTGGCAAAGAACTCTCTGAGGATCTGAAAAGAAGAATTGTTGCTCTACATAAAGGTGGCCTAGGCTATAAGAAGATTGCCAAGACCCTGAAATTGAGCTTTAGCACGGTGGCCAAGACCATACAGCGGTTTAACAGGACAGGTTCCACTCAGAACAGGCCTTGCCATGGTCAACCAAAGAAGTTGAGTGCACAAGCTCAGCGTCATATCCAGAGGTTGTCTTTGGGAAAAAGACATATGAGTGCTGCCAGCATTGCTGCAGAGGTTTAAGGTGTTGGGTTTCAGCCTGTCAGTGCTCAGACCATACACCACACACTACATAAAATTGGTCTGCATGGCTGTCATCCCAGAAGGTAGCCTCTTCTAAAGATGATGCACGAGAAAGCCTTGTGTCCTGTAGTCTGATTAGAGATAAACTTATTTGGTTCAGATGGTGTCAAGCGTGTGTGGTGGCAACCAGGTGAGGAGTACAAAGACAAGTGTGTCGTGCCTGCAGTCAAGCATGGTGGTGGGAGAGTCATGGTCTGGGGTTGCATGAGTGCTGCCGGCACTGGGGAGCTACAGTTCATTGAGGGAACCATGAATGCCAACATGTACTGTGACATACTGAAGCTGATCATGATCCCCTCCCTTCAGAGACTGGGCCACAGGTCAGTATTCCAACAGGATAACCCCAAACACACCTCCAAGACGACCACTGCCTTGCTAAAGAAGCTGAGGGTAAAGGTGATGGACTGACCAAGCATGTCTCCAGACCTAAACCCTATTGAGCATCTGTGGGGCGTCCTCAAATGGAGGGTGGAGGAGCTCAAGGTCTCTAACCTCCACCAGCTCCGTGATGTCATCATAGAGGAGTGGAAGAGGACTCCAGTGGCAACCAAGCTCTGGGGAACTCCATGCCCAAGAAGATTAAGTCAGTGCTGGAAAATAATGGTGGCCACACAAAATAGTGAAACTTCGGGCCAGATTTGGACATTTTCACTTAGGAGTGTACTCACTTTTGTTGCCAGCGGTTTAGACATTAATGGCTGTGTGTTGAGTTATTTTGAGGGGACAGCAAATTTACACTGTTCTACAAGCTGTACACTCATTACTTTACATTGTAGCAAAGTGTCATTTCTTCAGTGTTGTCACATGATAAGATTACAAAAATGTGAGGGGTGTACTCACTTTTGTGAGATACTGTATATCCCTCGAAAGTGTAACAATATTGTTTATACTTTATCACAATTTCAGATAAACTGCTTCACAATGTTAGTACCTTCAGCAGAAATGGTGGGAATAACTTCTCCAGAACACTTAAGCCCTGTACACACGGTGCAAATTTTGGACGGGAATTTTCGTACAACGACCGCTCGTCCGAAAATCTTACCGTTAGTATTCTCCTTTCGAAAGCCGATTTAGATTTTTCGGACGACAAAAGCTAGATGTGCAGCTAGAATTTTTTTTCCGTATGTCAAGTCAATGTCCGATTTTCGTATCATTAGTACAGTTTTCATACGAAAAAAATCATACGATCAAGACTACACATGCTCAGAAAAAAAAAAATACATACAAAGCTATTCAACACATTGCGTCACTTCTGACGTTGAATTCAGTCATACGAAAATTTTCATATGGTTAGTAACCTCTTCACTTTCTACATGAGACAAACATCCAACAAAAAAACGCATGTTCTATTGTCCGAAAATCTAAGCGTGTGTACGAGGTTTTAGCCTTTGTTTACACTATGAACCGTAGAGGAATCATACAGGAACCGCGCCACATCCCTTCAGTTTGAATGGGCTCAATTCGCAGTGCACTGCACCAAAATGCATGCATGCACCAATTTTGGAACCACACTGCAACCAGATTGCATGGTCATTTTGTATCATGCGATTAGTTGCAGACAAACGCAATGCTTTTGTGACCTGTGTTTGGGGTGTAATTAAGATTACACTGACACCCCTTGCAGATCACAAGGGCAGTGAGATTTGAATGCCATGTAGTACACGCACATGGATCATGGCTTTTCCACACTGCATTCTACTGTAAACCTAGGCTTATAGGACTTGGTTTAAATGTACCTTTATCCTGTCTTGTAGGTGTTTTGTGTGCATTGATGCGTTTTTTTATTTCTGAAAATTTAGTTAACATTGACCGCCTCATGCGCCAAGGTTATTCACCAAACATTACTTTGTTTGTTATATCTCCTTACCTGCCGTTCATCTCCTTACCAGAGGTTAGTATATTCCTGTTCCTGCATTCATTGATTTTGGAGCCGCAGCTAATTTCATTTGGGTTCCCCTATCCCTAGATCTGGGACTTGCCTTTTCTGTGCCAGCCATTGGTGACTCTTTACTTTCTTGAGGGCCCATAAGCCCTCATATGTTGCTTGGAGTGCTTCACATGGAAGATTGGACGATATGCGTCACAGGGCAAGGGCTTCAATACTGATGATGTCATCACGCTAAGTGCTGCTGTGCTGGCTTTTCTTTTGTCACTCATTCGAATATTCCTATGTGAGTGTTTTCAACCCCTTACCTACCTTAATAAAGCAATGGTGAACTCCTTGTCAGTTTCTTATACGTACTGCATCTGGTTTATATACAATCCGGAATGTTGAGATCGCTTTAAAGACTGTGTGGGTTTCCTTATTTCTCCTTAAAGAGACACAAGCCCATTTGACCTATAAAATCATGAGGTCTGGATGTAAGGTGAGTGGCTGGTTTTACCACTGGCGGTGAGTGCACAAGGGTGTATGCATGAGGAGGAGGTTCATTATCAGTAGACCAGAAGGATTATTGCTTGTGGACACTTTGTCTATTTTAACACACACAAGATTGTTTTGGACTATGGACTATTGTGACACTAATGGATTTGTATTATTGGATGCACTTTAAAGGAGAAGTACAGTGGGTACAGAAAGTATTCAGACCCCCTTACATTTTTCACTCTTTGTTACATTGCAGCCATTTGCTAAAATCATTTAAGTTCATTTTTTTCCCTCATTAATGTACACACAGCACCCCATATTGACAGAAAAACACAGAATTGTTGACATGTTTGCAGATTTATTAAAAAAGAAAAACTGAAATATGACATGGTCCTAAGTATTCAGACCCTTTGCTCAGTATTTAGTAGAAGCACCCTTTTGATCTAATACAGCCATGAGTCTTTGTGGGAAAGATGCAACAAGTTTTTCACACCTGGATTTGGTGATCCCCTGCCATTCCTCCTTGCAGATCCTCTCCAGTCCTGTCAGGTTGGATGGTGAACGTTGGTGGACGGCCATTTTTAGGTCTCTCCAGAGATGCTCAATTGGGTTTAAGTCAGGGCTCTGGCTGGGCCATTCAAAGAACAGTCACAGAGTTGTTGTGAAGCCACTCCTTTATTTTAGCTGTGTGCTTAGGGTCATTGTCTTGTTGGAAGGTAAACCTTCGGCCCAGTCTGAAGTCCTGAGCACTCTGGAGAAGGTTTTCATCCAGGATATCCCTGTACTGTGTGTCGATTTTATTTCCTCACC
>BLSH010459336.1:1002367-1012861 GCA_018402905.1 Glandirana rugosa | reverse complement strand
CTGGCAACAAAAGGGAGTACACCCCTAAGTGAAAATGTCTAAATTGGGCCCAATTAGCCATTTTACCTCCCCGGTGTCATGTGACTAGTTAGTGTTACAATGTGTCAGGTGTGAATGGGGAGCAAACGTGTTAAATTTGGTGTTAACGCTCTCAACTCTCTCATACCGGTCACTGGAAGTTCAACATGGCACCTCATGGCAAAGAACTCTCTGAGGATCTGAAAAAAAGAATTGTTGCTCTACATAAAGATGGCCTATGCAATAAGATCACCAAGACCCTGAAAACGGAGCTGCAGCACGGTGGCCAAGACCATACAGCGGTTTAACAGGACAGGTTCCACTGAAAACAGGCCTTCCCAAGGTCGACCAAAGAAGTTGAGTGCACATGCTCAGCGGCATATCCAGAGGTCTTTGGGAAATAGACGTATGAGTGCTGCCTGCATTGCTGCAGAGGTTGAAGGTGTGGTGGATCAGCTTGTAAGTGCTCAGACCATACACCACACACTGCATCAAATTGGTCTGCATGGCTGTCATCTCACAAGGAAGCCTCTTCTAAAGATGAGGCACAAGAAAGCCTGCAAACAGTTTGCTGAAGACAAGCAGACTAAGGACATAGATTACTGGAACCATGTCCTGTGGTCTGATGAGACCAAGATAAACTTATTTGGTTCAGATGGTGTCAAGCGTGTGTGGTGGCAACCAGGTGAGGAGTACAAAGACAAGTGTGTCTTGCCTACAGTCAAGCATGGTGGTGGGAGTGTCATGGTCTGGGGCCTCATGAGTGCTGCCGGCACTGGGGAGCTACAGTTCATTGAGAGAACTATGCATGCCAACATGTACTGTGAACATACTGAAGCAGAGCATGATCCCCTCCCTTCAGAGACTGGGCCACAGGGCAGTATTCCAACAGAATGACCATAAACACACCTCCAAGACGACCACTGCCTTGCTAAAGAAGCTGATGGTAAAGGTGATGGACTGGCAAAGCATGTCTCCAGACCTAAACCCTATTGAGCACTTGTGGGGCATCCTCAAATGGAAGGTGGCGGAGCCTAAGGTCTCTAACATCCACCAGCTCTGTGATGTCGTCATGGAGGAGTGGAAGAGGACTCCAGTGGCAACCATTGAAGCTCTGGTGAACTCCATGCCCAAGAGGGTTAAAGACAGTGCTGGAAAATAATGGTGGCCACACAAAATTTTGACACTTTGGGCCCAATTTGCCCATATTCACTTAGGGGTGTACTCACTTTTGTTGCCAGCACTTTAGGCATTAATGGCTGTGTGTTGAGTTATTTTGAGGAGATAGCAAATTTACACTGTTATACAAGCTGTATACTCACTATTTTACATTGTAGCAAAAGGTCATTTCTTCAGTGTTGTCACATGAAAAGATATAAAATATTTAGAAAAATGTAAGGGGTGTACTCACTTTTGTGAGATACAGTATGTACTGGCACCCCTAGATGCCTGCCTTTAAAAATGCAGCAGCTTTTTTTTTTTTTTTTTTTAATTGCTTATGAAAACAAAACAAAACATAGAAGAAGTGGAGCTGTTAAAGAGGTAGTAAACCACTGAAAAAAAGCAAGTCAATGGCATAATGTGCTAGTATGCATCGCATACTAGTACATTACAAAATACCCACCTTAGAATGAAGCCCTTCCAGCAGTGCCCGCTCGCTGCTTGCTGATAGGACAGGAGATGTCAGCCCTTTCTTCTGGGATAGTGGTCTCCGGCGCTGTAAGTGGCCCGAGCTGCTATGACGCCACTCCCTCCCCCACATCCTCAGTTCCAGCAAGAAGCTCTTCAGGGCGCATGCACTGCTGACATCAGCGGCTGTGAATATCTCCTAAACGTGCACCATTTAGGAGATATTCACCCTGCATGGGCCCTCAGCCCCTTTCTTCTCATTGGCACACTGGCTGTAATTTACAATAGCAGCAGCCAATGGCTCCTGCGGCCGTCTCAGCCAATGAGGAATATAATACCTAGGAGACGCTCAGCTTTTATGCACTTTATTGGATCAAGGGGGAGCTCAGGTCAGTATAAGGGGCTGGGGGGGGTTGGGCACTGCACACAGATTTTTTTTACCTTCATGCATAACTTTAAAACAGTGTTCGAGTAATCTGAAATCTTTGGTCCTGTTAGACAAAAGCATCTTCTCCAAATCAATTTAAATTAATAGCTTCCATGCTGGGATGATGCAAAGATTTATTAGCTGGGTGATATGGACTTGATATCACTGGCAGGAGAAGCTCAGGATGGACGTATTTTAAATGGTTAAGTTATATTCACATGCATTCCTGCATTATTAATAATCACCTGTAACAGCTCTCCATTTTTAGTGAATGTTTTCTGTTGCATTAACATTTTACAGGCAATATGAACACATTTTTATCTATCTATATGGTAGGACCTAGAAGCTTCTGTACATAAAACATCAAATATCTATCAGTTTAAGGCCCCTTTCACACTTGTGAGACACGATTTTGCCACCATTTTATGCCAGCGATTTGGAATCAGTACGACTTTGGTCCGACTTTGTTGCAACTTTGGCACAATGAAAACATATTACAAAGTCGTACAGAAATAGCATCTATATTATTCAGGTGCAATTTGCATGAGACTTCGAGGTTTTAACATTGAAGTCTATGAACCTCGAGTTGCACCAAAGTTTGAGCAAAGTAATGCAAGGCCTACTTTGAAGTTGGCGCGTCTTGAAGTCGTACAGATATGATTGGTACCCATTGGAAATCATAGGGAATGACTTGTCAGTCCCAAGTCGCAGGACAAGTCGCATAAGTGTGAAAGGGGCCTGAAGACTTGGGCTCGATTCACACTATCAAATCAAGGATTCCCTATGAGAGCCATCTTAGAGTGGTTGTCAACTTGTGACAACCACTTTAACCAACAGGTAAGCCTAGAATAAGGCTTACCTGTAGGTGCACTGCATATCTCCTAAACCTGTACGGTTCAGGAGATATGCAGTGTTGATGCTGTGCCGTCACAGCGCCGGAGTCGCGGCCCCGGAAGGAAGAGGGGCAGAAGATGGATGTGGCCAAGAGAGGGGACATCGCTGGACGCCGCAGGCTTAGTTTGCAGGTAAGTGGAACATAATGGGCCCATTATGCTTCTAATTTACAGGGGGACATAGAGGAAGTAAACCCCATCTGGGTTTACTTCCTCTTTAACTGGTCCGAAAAAGGTTCCTGTACTACTTTTGTCAGACTTTTATCCTAACTTCAGCCCATTGAATATCATTGAAGTCGGATCATTGTCTTAACTGATCCAACTTTGGCATGCGACTTGTGCTCTGAGGATCTTGAAGGGGAACTGCACGTCAAATTTTCAAAAAAAAAAACGGCATGGGGTCTCCCTCCAAGATCATACCAGGCCCTTCGGTCTGGTATGGATTTTAAGGGGAACCCCCATGCCAAAAAAAAAAATGGTGTGAGGTCCCCTCCGTAATGCATACCAGACCCTTATCCAAGCCCGCAGCCTGCCAGGCCACATGCCTTCAACATGGGGAGTATGGGTGCTTTGGGGCGGGGGCTCTGCGCCCCCCCCCCACCCCAAAGCACCTTGTCCCCATGATGAGGACAACAAGAGCCTCTTCCCAACAACCCTTGCCAGTGGTTGTCGGGGTCTGGGGGGGGGGGGGGGGGGGGCTTATCGGAATCTGGAAGCCCCCTTCAACAAGGAGGTCCCCAGATTCCCTATGTGAATGAGTATGGGGTACTATGTAGCCCTCCCTACCTATTCACCTATAAAAAATAAACAAACATCCTACACCGGTTTTTAAAGTATTTTATTAAATCAGATCCTGCGTCTGACTCTTTTGCGGGGTCTTCTCCCGCTCCGCAGCGTCTTCTGCCTCTGTTCTTCCTTCTTCCGATGTTGACTCAACGCTCTCTCCCGCACTAATGGTGGGTCCGTGCTGCAAAATGACTTATGTTGGCATGGGACGAAGTCACCAGGTGACGTCATCCAGATGCCCTGCCCCCTTGTGATATCACCGCCCTATCATGCCTCGGGTGGTGACATTACAAGGGGTGGGGCATCCAGATGACGTCAGCGGGTGGCCCCCCGCCCCATACCAATACTAGTCATTGCGCGGCGCAGACCCACCATTAGTGCGGGAGAGAGCGTTGAGTCAACATTGGAAGAAGGAAAAACTGAGGGAGAAGACGGCAGAAGATACTGCAAAAGGGCAGAAGACACCACAGAGAGGGAAAAGACCCCGCAAAAGAGCCGAAGACACCGTGGAGTGGGAGAAGACCCCACAAAATAGCCAAAGAGGCCACAAAAGAGCTGAAGACGCCGCAGAGAGGGAGAAAACACAGCAAATAAGCCGAAGATGCCGGTGCTGATTAACACCGGTGTAGTGTGTTTATTTTTGACACTTTTTTTTTTTTTTAGCTGAATGGGTAGGGGTACAATGTACCCCATACTCATTCACATGGGGGGGGGCAGAATCTGGGGCCCCCCTTGTTAAAGGGGACTTCCAAATTTCGATAAGCCCCCTGCCTGCAGACCCTGACAACCGACAAGGGTTGTCGGGAAAAGGCCCTTGTCTTCATCAACATGGGGACAAGGTGCTTTGAGGTGGGGGGCCCAGAGCCCCCCCTGCCCCAAAGCACCCCCTGCCCCAAAGCACCCATACTCACCATGTTGAGGGCATGCGGCCTGGTATGGTCCAGGAGGGGGGCGGGGCACTCGCTCTTCCCCACCCCCTTTCCTGGCCTGTCAGGCTGCGTGCTCGGATAAGGGTTTGGTATGGATTTTGGGAGGGACCCCACAGGGTATTTTTGGCGCAGGGGTTCCCCTTAAAATCCATACCAGACTGAAGGGCATGGTATGCTCTTGGAAGGGGAAACCATGTAGTGATTTTTTTTTTTTTACTTTGGCGGGGGTTCCCCTTCAAGATCCCACAGAGCACAAGGTGCCTGGCATTGTCGGGATCAAAGTCGGATCCCATCACAGAAGTCGAGACTGATGTAGGTCAGATGTAGGACCTTGTAGGACACATTGCAGAGCAAAGTAAGATCAAAGTCGGACCGTTGTCATGTTAGACTAGTGTGAACCTAGCCTTAACGGGGAGTTCCACCGATTTATAAGTCAGCAGCTACAAAAATAAGTGTAGCTGCTGACTTTTAATAAACAGACAATTACCTGTCCCACGGTCCAGCAATGCAGACGCCCGAAGCTTCGCTGTGGCTTCAAAGCCGGGCGCGCACTGCGCATGCGTGAGCCGCGCTGTGCGTTGTGAACGGCCGGGCAATCTTCTGGGACCTGTGACGTGTCCCAGGAGATTGCAGGGAGGGAGAGGGGAGAGGTGAACTTTCGCCTGGTGCCAGAAGAGGAAGTGGGAGCTGGGTACCTGTGAAAAAAAGGGATTTTATTAAACCTTACCGTAAAATCCTTTTCTCGGAGTTCACTGACAGACGCAGCCCTTCATTGACAAGTGGGGTTATATGCACATCCTACTAGGAGTTGACTAGGCAAATAGAAAGAAAGCAAGCTGGCCCCTTCCAGGGGGCCGTCCTCTCTCTCCCATATAACCCCCCTGCTCTGCTTAGCATATCAGTTCATAACAAGCCATACAAATGCACCACAGAGGGGCGGGTGCTGCGTCTGTCAGTGAACTCAGAGAAAAGGATTTTACGGTAAGTTTTAATAAAATCCCTTTTTCTCTTACGTACGCTGACAGACGCAGCCCTTCATTGACAAGTGGGGATGTCCCAAAGCTGTGTCAGTAAAGAGGGGTGGGTAAACGACAACAACTGTACCCAACAGAATCCTCTCAGGAGACGCCTGTCGCGCCTACACTGAGCCTGTAAAACTATAAGGCCAAAAGCAGCATCCGAAGATGCTGACACATCAACTTTATAAAACTTAGTAAACGTGTGCACCGAGGCCCAAGTAGCCGCCTTGCACACCTATGACACCGAAGCCTCGTGTCTGAAAGCCCAGGAAGTGCCAACAGCCCTGGTGGAATGAGCCGTGACTGGGAAAAGGGGGAACCTTGCCCCGAACAGTATATGCATGGGTCACGGTCTGCCTGATCCAACGAGAAACAGTAGCCGACGAGGCCGCCAATCCTTTGCACGGACCATCCGTCAGCACAAACAACGCGTCAGACTTCCGAAAGGAGTCTGTAGCCGCCAAATACACCCGCAAAGCCCTCATGACATCCAAGGAATGGAACTCAAATTCCTTAGGATGCGATGGATGCGGACATAACGAAGGAAGAACAATATCTTCATTAATGTGAAAAGAAGAGACCACCTTCGGTAGAAACGAAGGAGAAGGGCGCAAGACCGCCTTGTCCTTGTGAAGGACCAGGTAAGGAGACTTGCAGGACAATGCTGCCAACTCAGAGGGCCCTGAGCAGACAGCTGCCCCAGGACCCCCCCCCCCCCCCCAGCCTGATAGGCTGGCGTCCGTCATGACTATCGGCCAATTCAGGGGAAGAGAAGACTTCCCCAATGTCAGAGCCACCAGGTCAACGACCCTCTGGTCTGAGGATCCAATCTGATCATCTGGTCTAGGGACAGTGGAGACTTGTCCCACCGAGACAGCGTCACTCATTGAAGGGGCCGAGTGTGACTCTGGCCGTAAGGTACCGCCTCGAAGGCTGAAACCATAAGCCCCAACACCCACATACAAAACGGTAAGGAGGACCACCGGCGTGACAGCAGGGTTCGCACCGCTGCTTGCAGTGTCAGTAACTTGACCGGAGGTAAGAACACCTCCGCCTGCTCCGTGTCCAGAATCAGACCCAGGTATTCCAGGTGACAGGACGGTGTCACCGTCGATTTCTGCAGATTGATCAGCCAGCCGAAGTTCTTTAACGAGGTCATGGTGATCGCCACGTTCTCCTCCAGAGCCGAAGCAGACTCTGCTCTCAGGAGCAGGTCTTCTTGGTATGCTACCACCACAATGCCTCTCTGCCTCAGTAGCACCAGCACCGGGGCCACCAGCTTGGTGAACACCCGAGGAGCCGAGGCCAGACCGAAGGGAAGTGCCACGAATTGGTAATGAAGATCTCCCACCGCAAAGCGCAGGAAGCGCTGGTGTCGGAGACAAATGGGAACGTGGTGGTACGCGTCCCTGATATCCAGGGACGCAATGAAGTCCCCTTGGTGCAGGGCGGCCACGACCGAACGGACAGACCCCCCCCCCCTATTTTTGGGGACCACGAATAGGTTTGAGTAGAAACCGTGAAACCTTTCCAACTGAGGTACTCGCACAATCACCCCCTGGTCGGAGAAAGCCTGAACAGCCCTTAGGAGGGCCTCCCGAGGCCCCTGAGGGAGTCTCAAGTTGGATGGGAAGAACCTGTCTGGGGGTATAGTGCTGAACTCTATCCTGTACCCAGAGGATACCACTTCCTGCACCCACCGGTCGGAAATGCGGGCAGTCCACCTGTCTGCAAACCCCAGAAGACGTCCCCCCCACCCGAAGTGGGGGCAACCCATCATGCAGAGGACTACTTCTCCTGTCTTTTCGCTCTTGCGTTGCCAGGGTCGTTAACCGGCCCCTGCGGCAGGCTTGCCGGGCCTCGATCCCTTGCCCACTGCGCCAGGGGCACGAAATAACCTCTTCTGACCCGAAGAGGCAGGACCCTGCTTGCGGCGAAACTCCCGCCGCCTGGGCTCTGGAAGAAAAGTACTCTTCCCTCCAGTGAAATCCTTGATGATTTCACCCAACTGTGCTCCAAAGAGATGACCACCCTGAAAGGGAAGATCCGTAAGACCCTTCTTGGACGCGTGGTCACGCGACCACGAACGTAACCAGAGTACTCGTCTGATAATGACTGCAAAAACAGACATTTATGACAACATGGGAAGCATGTTCAGAGCTGCGTCACACAGGTACCGAAGACCCTGAAACAAATGGTCTGCTCTCTGCGACGCCTCACGCGTCCTGCCACATTCCAAATCATTCTGCAGCTCCGTCATACACTCAGACAGAGATTGGGCCACCATGGCCGACGCCAGGGCCAGCCTCATGGCTTATCCTGCCAACAGGAAAAGTGCCTTTGACACCGCCTCCGTCCGCCTATCGGCTGGGTCCTTAAACAAGGGAGATCCTTCCAAAGGAATGGTCGTTGCCTTCTTCAGGCGAGCCACCGGAGGGTCCACTGCGGGGGATGCCCACTTCTTCACAAAACTATACTCAAAGGGATAGCGTATAGCGATTCGTTTAGGTAGGGCGAAGGAATTCTGCAGACGCTGCCATTCCTGACCAGGTGGTCAAAAAATTGATCATAAGGATAAGCCTTAGGTGACCTGGGTGGCCTAGCAGACCCGCAAACGTATGCAGACTCCTGCGCCCCCCCTGCTTGGTCCAGTCGCAAGGACGCACAGATATTAGTAATCAGTGCAGCCAGCAGCGCCTTTTCGTGCGCAACCGAAGCCCCCTGGTCCTCTTCGCCGTCCAATGGATCTAGCTCACCCTCAGAGTTCCACAGAGGTCCCTGTGACCCCCGAAGCCATTTCCGGTTCGGACTCTTCCCCTGAGGAAAAAGGGGGAGGCGGGCGCTTTGTAGGGGCCCCCAGAGCTCTCGGTTGGTTGCTCTCAGTTGGTCCAGGGACACCAGGGTCCCCAGCGCAGGTTGCGCTGCTGCTGCTTCCTCCTCAGAAGGACCTGCAGGGTCATCTGCCATTGTACCACCGGAACTGACAGTCAAAATAGAAAATGACCTGACACCCCCACAATGCAGCCACACCGCCACCCCACAGATTGCCAGGGAGACCCCAGGAGGACTGCACCCACCGTTCCCAGCACCCCAGGGAGAGCCCAGCTATACTTGCTGTTTGTGCCTCACAAGCGCTGCTCCTAGCAGGAGTGCTTAAGGACCGCCAGTCAAGAAGCCTGCGCCGCCTGTAGTCATCCGCGCTGTCCCAAGTGAAAGAGGAAGCAAAACGGCAGCAGCACATTTTTTTTTTACTCTCCAGGGACATCCAATATGGCCGCCGAAAACGTTCACAAGAGGCCAAGCCTGTAATACAGGCCGCGACTACGGCAAAATGGCCGCCGCTCAGCACTAGAGGGAAAACCTCAGCAAAATGACCGCGCCTACGGCAAAATGGCGGCGGATCGCCGCATGGCGGTACGTATGCGCGGAGGTTGGCCAAATCGCTAAAATTCGCCCAGCAGCCCCCTCCGCACCCCTGGGGGGAAGAGAGGGGTGTCACTCACCAGTCCGACGGGCGTAGCGGGTAGCCACCCGGTTGCAGACCTTCCTCCCATGCCGGAGAGGGATGCTGCAGGCCATAGGCCCCTGGACAGGAACCAAGTCCGGTCACCGGCGCAAGTGGGGGTCACCCACTGGCCGCCCGCACGGAACGGGCATGGTGCGGCGGACCCCGCCAAGGCTAGGACTAGCTCGCATCGGTCGGCCGCGCTGGGGAAAATGCAGGATTCTAGATATCCTCTATGCCCCAGCCGGCTTCTTGATAGCAGTCTTCATCAGATAGCTTGAAAAAAATAAAAAAGCGGTAGCAAAAAAAGATGAACCGCAGGTCGCATAAGGGAGCCAGGTCTAACTGCTTGCACTAGGCATAATAAAACTGATATGCTAAGCAGAGCAGGGGGGTTATATAGGAGAGAGACAACGGCCCCCCGGGAGGGGCCAGTTTGCTTTCTTTCTATTTGCCTAGTCAACTAGTAGGATGTGCATATAACCCCACTTGTCAATGAAGGGCTGCTTCTGTCAGTCAGTGAACATAAGAGAAACTAGATACCTGCCCCCCCCAATTGTGACATGTCATGGGGTCACTAGTACTTAAAGCGGAAGTTCCACTTTTGGGTGGAACGCTGCTTTAAATCAATAAAGATAGTTTCACTGTAAAACTGGCCAGTTACATGATGTTAAAAAAGAATTATTCCAGGTATGGATATTTTATAAAACGCAATAATGTTTCTGCTTGGACCTATACCTGGTCATTCCCCCTGGAAGCAGGGTGGATTTGATTTAAATCAAGTCGATTTAAATCCTAATTTAAATCACTAGTAAAAAGGCTTGATTTAAATCAGAATTTTTAAAAAGCAACTGTCATCTCTGTTCTGCAGCGGCTCCTCCTCTGACCCGCTGTTGACTCATCAACAGACCCATTCACTTTGATGGGATGTCTGGTGATGTGGCAGTGACGCAACAAGGTGATGGACGTGGCGGCAGCAGGTGAGTGGATGCCTGCTAACAGGTGCTGCCATGATGGATGTGAAATGACAGGTGCTCTTTAAATGTAAGAACTTATTCTTGCTGGTAGTTAGAATCGTTAATATTTGCAAACAAAATGAAGGTTTCCTATTTAGAATAATAAGCTGTCAGGTTAGTAAAACAGTGATATCAGAACAGATTCAATCATACAGTTTGTAGTGTACATAGGTTTGCAAAACAATGGGATAAAGGAATATTCCTGAACTTTGTTTTATCTCATGGTTACTGTGACATTTTATGAATGCATCAATGTAGTGCATGTTATCTCT
>BLSH010459336.1:986246-1002357 GCA_018402905.1 Glandirana rugosa | reverse complement strand
GACCACGAATAGGTTTGAGTAGAAACCGTGAAACCTTTCCAACTGAGGTACTCGCACAATCACCCCCTGGTCGGAGAAAGCCTGAACAGCCCTTAGGAGGGCCTCCCGAGGCCCCTGAGGGAGTCTCAAGTTGGATGGGAAGAACCTGTCTGGGGGTATAGTGCTGAACTCTATCCTGTACCCAGAGGATACCACTTCCTGCACCCACCGGTCGGAAATGCGGGCAGTCCACCTGTCTGCAAACCCCAGAAGACGTCCCCCCCACCCGAAGTGGGGGCAACCCATCATGCAGAGGACTACTTCTCCTGTCTTTTCGCTCTTGCATTGCCAGGGTCGTTAACCGGCCCCTGCGGCAGGCTTGCCGGGCCTCGATCCCTTGCCCACTGCGCCAGGGGCACGAAATAACCTCTTCTGACCCGAAGAGGCAGGACCCTGCTTGCGGCGAAACTCCCGCCGCCTGGGCTCTGGAAGAAAAGTACTCTTCCCTCCAGTGAAATCCTTGATGATTTCATCCAACTGTGCTCCAAAGAGATGACCACCCTGAAAGGGAAGATCCGTAAGACCCTTCTTGGACGCGTGGTCACGCGACCACGAACGTAACCAGAGTACTCGTCTGATAATGACTGCAAAAACAGACATTTATGACAACATGGGAAGCATGTTCAGAGCTGCGTCACACAGGTACCGAAGACCCTGAAACAAATGGTCTGCTCTCTGCGACGCCTCACGCGTCCTGCCACATTCCAAATCATTCTGCAGCTCCGTCATACACTCAGACAGAGATTGGGCCACCATGGCCGACGCCAGGGCCAGCCTCATGGCTTATCCTGCCAACAGGAAAAGTGCCTTTGACACCGCCTCCGTCCGCCTATCGGCTGGGTCCTTAAACAAGGGAGATCCTTCCAAAGGAATGGTCGTTGCCTTCTTCAGGCGAGCCACCGGAGGGTCCACTGCGGGGGATGCCCACTTCTTCACAAAACTATACTCAAAGGGATAGCGTATAGCGATTCGTTTAGGTAGGGCGAAGGAATTCTGCAGACGCTGCCATTCCTGACCAGGTGGTCAAAAAATTGATCATAAGGATAAGCCTTAGGTGACCTGGGTGGCCTAGCAGACCCGCAAACGTATGCAGACTCCTGCGCCCCCCCTGCTTGGTCCAGTCGCAAGGACGCACAGATATTAGTAATCAGTGCAGCCAGCAGCGCCTTTTCGTGCGCAACCGAAGCCCCCTGGTCCTCTTCGCCGTCCAATGGATCTAGCTCACCCTCAGAGTTCCACAGAGGTCCCTGTGACCCCCGAAGCCATTTCCGGTTCGGACTCTTCCCCTGAGGAAAAAGGGGGAGGCGGGCGCTTTGTAGGGGCCCCCAGAGCTCTCGGTTGGTTGCTCTCAGTTGGTCCAGGGACACCAGGGTCCCCAGCGCAGGTTGCGCTGCTGCTGCTTCCTCCTCAGAAGGACCTGCAGGGTCATCTGCCATTGTACCACCGGAACTGACAGTCAAAATAGAAAATGACCTGACACCCCCACAATGCAGCCACACCGCCACCCCACAGATTGCCAGGGAGACCCCAGGAGGACTGCACCCACCGTTCCCAGCACCCCAGGGAGAGCCCAGCTATACTTGCTGTTTGTGCCTCACAAGCGCTGCTCCTAGCAGGAGTGCTTAAGGACCGCCAGTCAAGAAGCCTGCGCCGCCTGTAGTCATCCGCGCTGTCCCAAGTGAAAGAGGAAGCAAAACGGCAGCAGCACATTTTTTTTTTACTCTCCAGGGACATCCAATATGGCCGCCGAAAACGTTCACAAGAGGCCAAGCCTGTAATACAGGCCGCGACTACGGCAAAATGGCCGCCGCTCAGCACTAGAGGGAAAACCTCAGCAAAATGACCGCGCCTACGGCAAAATGGCGGCGGATCGCCGCATGGCGGTACGTATGCGCGGAGGTTGGCCAAATCGCTAAAATTCGCCCAGCAGCCCCCTCCGCACCCCTGGGGGGAAGAGAGGGGTGTCACTCACCAGTCCGACGGGCGTAGCGGGTAGCCACCCGGTTGCAGACCTTCCTCCCATGCCGGAGAGGGATGCTGCAGGCCATAGGCCCCTGGACAGGAACCAAGTCCGGTCACCGGCGCAAGTGGGGGTCACCCACTGGCCGCCCGCACGGAACGGGCATGGTGCGGCGGACCCCGCCAAGGCTAGGACTAGCTCGCATCGGTCGGCCGCGCTGGGGAAAATGCAGGATTCTAGATATCCTCTATGCCCCAGCCGGCTTCTTGATAGCAGTCTTCATCAGATAGCTTGAAAAAAATAAAAAAGCGGTAGCAAAAAAAGATGAACCGCAGGTCGCATAAGGGAGCCAGGTCTAACTGCTTGCACTAGGCATAATAAAACTGATATGCTAAGCAGAGCAGGGGGGTTATATAGGAGAGAGACAACGGCCCCCCGGGAGGGGCCAGTTTGCTTTCTTTCTATTTGCCTAGTCAACTAGTAGGATGTGCATATAACCCCACTTGTCAATGAAGGGCTGCTTCTGTCAGTCAGTGAACATAAGAGAAACTAGATACCTGCCCCCCCCAATTGTGACATGTCATGGGGTCACTAGTACTTAAAGCGGAAGTTCCACTTTTGGGTGGAACGCTGCTTTAAATCAATAAAGATAGTTTCACTGTAAAACTGGCCAGTTACATGATGTTAAAAAAGAATTATTCCAGGTATGGATATTTTATAAAACGCAATAATGTTTCTGCTTGGACCTATACCTGGTCATTCCCCCTGGAAGCAGGGTGGATTTGATTTAAATCAAGTCGATTTAAATCCTAATTTAAATC
This sequence comes from Glandirana rugosa, assembly GCA_018402905.1. Classification (NCBI taxonomy): domain Eukaryota; kingdom Metazoa; phylum Chordata; class Amphibia; order Anura; family Ranidae; genus Glandirana; species Glandirana rugosa. The sequence continues at coordinate 999,537 of BLSH010459336.1, read as the reverse complement.
ACTAGTAAAAAGGCTTGATTTAAATCAGAATTTTTAAAAAGCAACTGTCATCTCTGTTCTGCAGCGGCTCCTCCTCTGACCCGCTGTTGACTCATCAACAGACCCATTCACTTTGATGGGATGTCTGGTGATGTGGCAGTGACGCAACAAGGTGATGGACGTGGCGGCAGCAGGTGAGTGGATGCCTGCTAACAGGTGCTGCCATGATGGATGTGAAATGACAGGTGCTCTTTAAATGTAAGAACTTATTCTTGCTGGTAGTTAGAATCGTTAATATTTGCAAACAAAATGAAGGTTTCCTATTTAGAATAATAAGCTGTCAGGTTAGTAAAACAGTGATATCAGAACAGATTCAATCATACAGTTTGTAGTGTACATAGGTTTGCAAAACAATGGGATAAAGGAATATTCCTGAACTTTGTTTTATCTCATGGTTACTGTGACATTTTATGAATGCATCAATGTAGTGCATGTTATCTCTGTGCCAATCTGCACTCACCCCATCCCTGCTCAGCCATCCCCATCCACGGCTCATTTATGCCACATCAGTTCTCATCCGTGCCACATTCATGCCACTACAGTGCCCATAAGTGCCACTACAGTGCCTCACAATAGTGTAATAGGTAGTCAAATTAGATTTTAAATGTATGCCCCTAGAACACCTGATGGTGCTCCCTGCATGTTGGGCCTCTGTATGTGGCCAGGCTGTGGAAAAGTCTCAAACATGTGGATATGCCATACTCGGGACGCATAGCAGAATATATATTGGGCTGTAATTTTTGCTATGTACAGGTTATGTGTTAGAAATATTGTATAAATGGACAGCTTTGTGTTAAAAAAAAAAAAAAAATGCGTTTTCATTTTCTTTCCACATTTTCCAAAAACTTGTCGAAGTAATGACATGTTCAAAAGACTCATTATGCCTCCAAGAATACACGTTGGGGTGTTTACTTTCCAAAATGGGGTAATTATTTGGGCGTTTCTATTGTCCTGGTTCTCCAGGACCTTCAAAAGTGCAAGAGGTAGTCAGGAAATATGGATACATAGGTTTGCAAAACAATGGGATAAAGGAATATTCCTTCACTTTATTTTATCTCATGGCAACTGTGACATTGTGTGAATGCATCAATGCAGTGCATGTTATCTCAGCTTGCAGACCTTGGACTCATTTAATAGGTTTGCTAAAAATGTAAATATTGCAGAATATACAGCCTCATGCTACAGAACTAAGCTCCATTTCAGGATGAATAAACAAAATTATTAATGTATCTTAAACAATTGCGACAGCCCATTGTGAAAAAATGGCCGCAAGGTGGCCTCATTATTCTGAGAGGGCGTACTATAACGTCCTCTCAGAATCACGCTCCCACGTGCCCCCAGGAATATCCTGACCCAGCGGATCATAGTAAACGGCCGCTCGTGTTTCCAGGACTTTAAAAAGTGCAAGAGGTAGCCAGGAAATGATATGTGTAATGTATGTCCTTAGAATGCCTGATGGTGCTCCCTGCAGGTTAGGGCCTCTGTATGTGGCCAAGTTGTGTAGGAGTCTCACACATGTGGTATCGCCATACTCAGGAAGAGTAGAAGAATGTGTTTTGTGGTGTCATTTGTGGTATGCATATGATGTGTGTGAGAAAAAAACTGTTAATATGACAATTTTGTGAAAAAAAAAATCTTCATTTTGCAAAGAATTGTGGGAAAAAAATGACAACTTCAAAAAACTCACCATGCCTCTTACTAAATACTTTTCCCCCAGTCGTCTTCTGGGTCAGCCCTTGGGAGTGGGGTTCCTCCTCCCGGAAACACATTGCCAAAATATCTTTAAAAGGCGATCACTCAGGTCCCTGGTCAGTTTTAGTATTTCCTCCGGCCGGAGGAGACATGTAGCCAATAGGACCTGAGGGCTCCATCTCCCAAGGGCTGACAACCAGGCAGGCGTCCAGGAGAACAGCATGTGGAGGAGGGTGAGCCGGCGGACGGGGGCAGAAGCCTCACCAGTACCACATGTGGTTGGTGTAGGACGACGGGCAATCCTCCTAGGCGGCAGGCAGGAGGGATCCCGGTCTCCGCCATCCTCTGTGCCCAGGCGTGGAGATAGGTGGCGATACGCCGTCCCCTTGGCTAGTTCCAGCGGGGGGGGGGGGGGTCGTGTACCCACGGCTGGAAGCTGGCTTGACCTGGAAGACGTGGTGCATCATTTTTCAGGGAGGGATGACGTCATTGGCGTGCGCCGGGGATCTGGTTCAATCCCTTTAAAGGCGCGGGAGGCGGGAACGGCCGGCTGGTGCAGTGTTTGTGGATGAGGCTGCAGGTGCAGAGCGGACGCCACTGGACATACAGGGATGCAGGAAAAGGACGATATTCCTTCTGCCCAGGCACCCAGGAATGGAGGCACCAGCGGGATACAGGTAGGCACCAGGTGGTGACTGGTTTTGTGTCTAAGGGGACAGGCTGTTAAACGATGGTGGTCTAACATAGTGGGGCACGCTAAGGAAGGTAGCACTGGGTGTTTGTTTGATATGGTGGTGGTGTCTTATGCTACACACTGCCATAACCCTATGTAGCCACGTTTCTTTTTGTTGTCTTTTTTGCAGGTTAAGCCGGTTAAAGACATCAAGCCCACCCCTAGAAAGCGGTGTGCAAAGTGCAATGCTAAAAAGCCTTTGGAACATGGGGAACCGCTGTGTCAAATATGCGTTGATAAATTGATTAAAAAGCAATCAGACTCTGTGTATGCCAGAGTGTTTGGATCCATGAGGGAAGAAATGACTGCAACATTTAAGGATTTGAAACAGTTTATTGCAGAGGCTAGGCCTCCGTCAAATCCTTCAAGGGATCCTTCACCCCCGGCCTCATTCAGATCCGGTGCTTCAGGTTCATAGGAGAGTCATAAAGAAGGAGTGGGTAGCACGGTCCCTAGCGAACCAGCTACTGACAGCTCAGACTCCGAGTTTGAGGAGAAGGAAGGGGCTAAGGCTGGCCCTAGATACAAATTGTCCCTGGGGGACGTAGACAAATTGCTGGGGGCAATATATGAGACTCTTGAAAAAGAGGAAGAATTGACTGCAAAACATGACTGGATGTATCAGGGTCTTAAAAAGAAAAAATCGAAAGTCTTTCAGATAATGTCAGACGTGGCAAAGAGCGAATGGGCAGAACCTGAGAAGAAACAGTTTTTTGCATCAAGTCACAAAAAACGTTTTCCTTTTGAAGATGATCTCAAGCAGTTTGGAACAAAAATCCAAAACTTGACACCCCCTTATCCAGGGTCTCCAAAAAATCTTCCATTGGCTTTTGAGGACATGGGATACCTCAAAGACTGCATGGATAAGAAAGGAGACATTCTAAAAAGGGCCTGGGACACTAGTATAGCCAGTCTCAAACCAGCACTAGCTACTACATGCGTAGAAAGAAACATGGAGGTAGCGCTTACCAGACTCCATAACCATATTAAAAATGGCACTCTAAGAGAGGATATCTTAAAAACACTGCCAGTTCTTTCCAAAGCAGTTGGATTCATTGCAGATGCGTCTGTCGAATCGGTGAAGCTGGCGGCAAGGTCATATAGCTAAAGACTTGGGCAGGAGACCCAGTTTCTAAGTCAAGGTTATGTAACCTCCCATTTGCGGGGGATCTCCTGTTTGGCTCAGGTTTAGATGATGCTTTGGAAAGGACGGCAGACAGAAAAAGACTTTTCCAGCAGAATAGCGCAAACCGCCTCCAAAAAGGTTTTTTTTTTTTCAGGGGAAAAAAGAGTACCCACAAGAAAATAAGAAAGAATACCCAAAGAAGCATTGGACAGGACATAAGGGGAAGCCAAAGAGCAATCCACTCTTTGGCTCTACCAGTCAAACTCAGAAGCCATGACAACTATGTACTGAACATTATCTCAAGGGGCTACACACTGGAATTCGATTCTTGACCTCCAGAGAGGTTCTTACTAAAAAGACTTCCAAGAGACTCAGAAAAAGCGAAGGCCCTACCGCTTCTACTGGGGGAAATGGTGGATCAACAGGTACTCACCTCAGTTCCAGCGGGAAGAAAGAGGGAGAGGTTTTTACTCTCACATATTTGTGCTAAAAAAGCCCTCCGGGAAGTTTCGCTTGATAATGAACCTAAAGCCTCTGAACGAGATAGTCACATACCAAAAATTTTGCATGGAATCCATTTTCTCAATCCAGAACATACTCCAGCAAAACGTATTCATGGCGACCATGGATCTCAAAGAAACTTACATATTCCCATAAAGGAGGAATCGCAGAGGTACCTGAGGTTAGCAGTAGAGATAGACAGGGAGGAACACCATTTTCAGAGCAGGGCTCTACCATTTGGCCTATCTTCGTCCCCCAGGATATTTACAAAAATATTAGCAGAAGCCCTGGGACCTCTATGATTGAGAAGAATCATGGTAATTCCATACTTGGACGACCTGCTATTCGTGAATCAGTCCAAGACACAGCTAACGAAGGATCTTTGGGAAGCACAGCAGTGGTTAGGTTCACTAGGTTGGATTCTAAACATAGAGAAATCCAATATTTGTCCCATCCAGAATATAAGGTTTCTGGGGTACCAGCTCGACTCGAGAGTACAAAGAATGTTCCTTCCAGAAGAAAAGATCCAGGGTCTGGCGGGGAGAGTAAAAAGGATCCCGAACAACTTACCAGTATCTCTGAGAGAAATAATGTCAGTGTTGGGAATAATGACATCATCAATTCCAGCAGTACAGTGGGCAAAGTACCACTTAAGACCCTTGCAGGCATTTCTCCTAAAGCAAGGATTTACAGACTTGAACAAAGTAGTATGGCTTCCGAGTGCAGTAAAGAGATCGCTCTGGTGGTGGAAGAACCACTTAAACCTAGAGCAGGGACTGCAGTGGTGATTCCCAAAGGCACATACAGTCACCACAGATGCAATCAGCTGGGGGTGGGGAGCCCATCTAGCAGGGCAGATGACCCAGGGAAGATGGTCCCCAGAGGAAGCCAAGAACTCATCCAACTGGAGGGAATTGGTGGCAGTGGCCAAGGCCATCCAGCATTTCCAGGAACAGGTCAAAGATCAGCACCTAATGATCCTGTTGGACAACGCTACGACTGTAGCATATCTAAACAAACAGGGAGGAACAAAGAGCCTCTCCTTAATGTATGTCTCAAACCAAATCTGCAAATGGGCAGAGGTAAACTTACGCTCAGCGACAGCAGTTGATCTAAAGGGCGAAGACAACATGGTGGCAGACTTCCTAAGTCACCAGGAGGTGTCACAGGGGGAATGGGAACTCAACCAACAGGTATTCAAACAAGTGGTCTGGCACTAAGTGCTCTAAAGGTACAAATATTGGCACTTTCAGTTTACCTTGAGCGGTCATTACAAAAGGACCCACTGATCTCACGCTTCTGCAGAGCTTTAGCTAAACATAAGCCGGCAGAAAGGAAAAAATGTCCCACGTGGGATTTATCAGCAGTGCTTAAAGGAATAACTAAAGAGTCCTTTTGAACACTTACAGGAAGCCTCAATACGCGCACTAACACAGAAAACAGTCTTTCTAGTGGCCATCACAACAGCCAGGAGGATAGGAGAACTACAAGCCCTATCAGTGAGGGAACCATTTCTAAAAAATCTGAGGATAGAATTATCCTACAAACCGATCCGGGGTTGTGCCGAAGGTATCATTGACCTTCCACAAATCTCAGGACATAATTTTGCCGTCTTTTTGTACCACACCAAAAAATAGTAAGGAACAAGAGCTAGCACTTCTAGATGTCAGAAGGTGTGTTCTACAGTATCTGGAGATCACCAATGGCTTCAGATCCTGGGATGCCTTGTTTGTCCTATATGCCAAAAAACAGAAAGGAAAACAAGCATCCAAAAACACTTTAGCAAGATGGATAAAGGCCGCTCTAGTAGAATGTTATAAGACTATGCAGAAGATACCACCTAGAGACCTTAAAGGCTCATTCTACGAGAGCATCAGCAACTACTTGGGCAGAGAGAGCAGGAGCTACTCCTGAGCAAATCTGCAGAGTGGCAACGTGGGCAAGGTTTTCTCCCTTCGTCCAACATTATAGGCTGGATCTAATATCCAACCAGGAACAAGCCTTTGGAAGCAAAGTCCTCCAGGCTGTGGTCTGACCCTAATTTGGTGAGTACTTGATTATCCTCTCAAGGGCTGACCCGGAAGGCGACTGGACGAAAAGCAGAGTTAGATTTCTTACCGGTAACTCTGTTTTCAGTAGTCTTCCGGGGAAGCACATTCCCACCCTACTGTCTAACCTTGGGGGTTGTGGTGCGTGTTGTTGTTTATGTCTTTCAGATTTCTGGCCTTCGGTTCTCGGGGACAACTGACCAGGGACCGCCTTTTAAAGATATTTTGGCAATTTGTTAACTGTTTCCGGGAGGAGGAACCCATCTCTCAAGGGCTGCCCCGGAAGACTACTGGAAACAGAGTTACCGGTAAGAATCTAACTCTGCTTTTTAATGTCTACTCTCGAAAAAGGGGTCATGGGGGGGGGGGGTTATTTGTACTTTCCTGGCTTGTAAGTGTCTCAAGAAATGAGATAGGCTGCAAGTACATCAGGTATGATCGATTTTCAGTGATTGGCACCATAGCTTGTAGAGTCTATTAATTTCACAAAGACCAAATAATATACACTAATTTGGGTTATTTTTACCAAAGATAAATTTTGACCAAAATGTATGGAAAAAATTACTAATTTGCAAAATTTTATAACAAAGAAAAATGCATTTTTTTTTACAGACTGTTCAGTCTTTTTCATTTATAGCGCAAAAAAAAAAAGTGGTAATTAAAATACCACCAAAAGAAAGCTCCATTTGTGTGAAAAAAGGACAAAAATGTACAGTGTTGCATGACTGAGTAATTGTCATTCAAAATGTGAAAGCACTGAAAGCTGAAAATTGGTCTGGTTAGGAAGGGGGTTTAAGTGGTTAAATAGAAAACTATCTTTAGATACATTTTTACTCTAAAAGCATTTTATTACAATAAATTTGATAAAAATCTAAAAAATTATTTAAATAAAAATTTTTTTTTAAATTTAAAAAAGGACAGATTTTTTTTTTTATCCACCCTGCCTGGAAGCCACTAAGTAGATATGGCTACTCCAGTGAGTGCCTGGCCTGACTTATTGTGAACAAGGTGGTCAACTGCTCAGCATGCGTCAGATAATGCTTTGCACTTTCTGAATGAATGCAAAGCGTTATCTGATTTGACGAGGTGGACAGGTGGCAGTGACATCATACACACACATACATATAGATATATTTTTCTCCTTTGGCCTTGAAAGTTAACACACTTTAAAATGACGAGAGAGAGAGAGAGTAAAATGAAATTGGTACACATTTTTTTTCCCACATACTTGAAGATGAAACCTTGATCTATGCTTGTGTGTAATTAGCTCTTGCTTTGTTGTAATTTTTTTTAACAAGTTTAAATTTCTCCTTAAAAAAATCATAAAATAAGATAAGATCTTATTGTTTGATATAAGCAACAATCCCACTTTTGTTTTCTTTTAATTAGAGGCAGACCGATATGGGTTTTTCTCTGGGCGATGCCGATATTTAGAAATCGGGGTGGCCGATGACAGATATATGATGCTGATTTTTTTTGGGCTGATGTTCTTTTGCGGATTTTTCTTTTTTCCCCCCTTCATCTCATAAAATCTAACGGTTAATAAGAACTTGTATGTATAATTTAAAAAAAACTATGTATCTTAAATATTAAACACATAAAAGCAGGTAATTAAAACTTTTGGACGAAAAAAAAAATGGGCTAATATTACTGCTTGGTTTTTTTAATTCATTAAAGTGTATTTTTTCCAAAAATAATTGCGTTTGAAAGACCGCTGCGCAAACAGTGTGACAAAATATTGCAACAACCGCCATTTTATTCTCCAAGGTCTCTGCTAAAAAAAATATATATAATGTTTGGGGGTTCTAAGTCTTTTTCTAGCAACAAATACAGTTTTTTTTTTTTACTTGTAAGCACAAATGTCAGAAAAGATTTAGTCTTTAAATGGTTAAACTGTTCTCTTCTACACACAGGATTTCATTCCTTTGATAAGTAGAAACATTGCATCTTTGCTTCTTTTATCAGCGATGTTCTCAGACTTGGCAGGCTGCCCGGATTTTCAGAGTCATTCCAACTTAGAAAAGGGTTCCTTCAGGCAACTTGCATTGACTTCTATGAACAGAAGTCGTTTGCAAGCCGCACTGAATTTGCGATGTGCGGGGTCAGGTTGAGTCGCCCTGCAAGTCAGATCGACCCTGTGTGAATCGGCCTTTAGCGCATAAATTAATCGGCCAAATTTGCAGCACAATCGGCCGATGCCGATTCATTAAAAATATCGGACCGATATATCAGCCGGCCGATATATCGGTCCACCTCTAATTTTGATATCCCAGGTTTAGTAAATCATTTTTAACACAATAAGAAATCATGCTTTGGCTATATTTCTCCTTTAAGGACATCCAAGTGCACTGGGACCTGAAAAAGTAATTGCTTTCAGTATTAAAAAAAAGTCTGCATTAAAATTTCATAGAAACAATTGGTTTGTAGACTTCAGAAATGCTAACTATGCTGCATGTCTAGTAAATATGTGTGAAATAAGGGAGTCTTAATTAGTATGTATGTTGCTAGGAGAGGATCCTCCGCATAAAATCAATAAATCAATGTAGTATGTCATTATATTGCACAAACTAAAGAACAAACATTTGTTTTAATCGTATTAAAAATAGAACATTAAAAACATGAGAGATTTCACAAGCTGGTTTTGGCACATAATTATGATGGGTGCAAAAGATCAAGCACAAAACTATTATAGGTAGCAATATTGCAAACACGCATTTAGCAAATGCAGGATCTTTCAGATTTCAATTCTGTCTTTTGCTATAACCCGCTGCAGATAATTCACACCTCAACTTACTGGGTACACATGATTTCAGGATATAAAAATGATACATGAATACAATATTTTCTATACAAACACACAGTGGGTATAGAAAAGAATCCCCCCCCCCCTTTAACCACTTCAACCCCGGAAGGATTTGCCCTCTTAATAACCTGGCCATTTTTTGCGATACAATACTGCATCAGTTTAACTGACAATTGCGCGGTTGTGCAATGCTGTACCCAAATAAAATTGATGTCCTTTTTTTCCCCACAAATAGAGCTTTCTTTAGGTGGCATTTGATCACCTCTGCGGTTTTTATTTTTTGCACTATAAACAAAAAAAGAGCGTCTATTTTGAAAAATACATATATTTATTTTCTGCTATAAAACATACCCAATAATAATAATAATAATAAAAAAAAAATTTAATTTCTTCATCAATTTAGGCCAATATGTATTCTGCTACATATTTTTGGTAAAAAAAAAAAAAAAAGACCATATATTGATTGGTTTGCACAAAAATTATAGCGTCTACAAAATAGGGGATAGATTTATGGCATTTTTATTATTTTGTTACTAGTAATGGTGGCGATCAAGGATTTTTAGCGGGACTGCGAAATTGCGGCTAACAAATCGGACACCTAACTGATATTTTTGACACTTTTTTGGGAACCAGTGACATTATTACAGTGATCAGTGCTAAAAATATGCACTGACATTGTACTGACAATACAAAATAAAATCATGGTTTTACCTCCACCAATTCGCCTGAACTTATATGCCAACTTACACCCAGCCAACAAGAAAAGGAGGATTAACCACTTCCATACAGGACACTTATACCCCCTTCCTTCCCAGACCAATTTTCAGCTTTCAGCGCTCTCACACTTTAAGGCCTCATGCACACTGACGTTTTTTGACGCCAGCGTTTTCTGGCGTTTTTTGCAGCTGTCCATGTTAGTCAATGGCCCCATAAAAACGCCGACGTTTTTGAGCTGTAGATGGCGTCGGCGTTAGTGAGCTGAAACTAGAACCCACGACCAGTGCGTTCTGAGGCTGTAACGTTTTGGCATTTTTTGACGCCGACACCACAAAATGCCAACAAACGCCACCTAATATTATACCGGCGTTTTCCGGCGTTTTTGACGCCGACGTTTTTAGGTTGAAAAATAGCAGATGGATGATTTTTTTTTAAAAAAACGCCTATTGTCGCCGACGCTCACTAACGGTCAAAAACGCTGATGCATAACGCCGACTTTTTTTTCCTTGACGTCGGGCCCGACGTTTTGTTTATTTTTTTTTAGAAACGTCCGTGTGTATGAGGCCTAAATGACAATTACTCAGTCATGCTACACTGTACCCAAACAAATTTTTTATAATTTTTTTCTCACAAATAGAGCTTTCTTTTGGTGGTATATAATCACTGCTGGATTTTTTATTTTTTTCAATATAAACGAAAAAGTAGCGAATATTTTGAAAAAAAACAAAACACTTTTTTAGTTTGTATTGAAAAATTTTGCAAAAAAAAGTCATTTTTCTTCATAAATGTGGGCCATAATTTATACTGCTACAGATCTTTGGTAAAAATAACCCAAATTAGTGGATATTTATTCTCTGTGAAAGTTGTAGCGTCTACAAGCTACGGTGCAAATCATTGAAAATACCCCCCAAATGACCCCTTTTTGGAAAGTAGACATTCCAAGGTATTTAGTAAGGGGCATGGTGAATTTTTTACACAAAATTGTTAAACAAGTTATTTCTCACAAGTTATTTCTCACACACAGCATATGCATAATTGCAATGACACCCCAAAATACATTCTGCTACTCCTCCTAAGTATGGCTATACCCCATGTGTGAGGCTTTTACACAGCCTGGCCACATACAAAGGCCTAACAGGAAGTAGCATCTTCAGGCGTTCTACGGGCATAAATTACACATCTCATTTCTCAGCCACCTATTACACCTTTGAAGGCCCTGGAGCACCAGGACAATGGAATTGCCCACATAATGACCCCATTTTGGAAAGCAAACACCCTAACATATAATCTATGAGGCATAATGAGTCTTTTGAACGGTTCATTTTTTTCCAGAAGTTGTTGGAAAATGTGGGGAAAAAATGAAAATGCATTTTTTTAAACACAAAGTTGACCATTTATAAGATATTTCCAACACACAACATGCAGATAGCAAAACTGACACCCCAAAATACATTCTGCTACTCCTCCCGAGTATGTCGATACCACGTGTGAGACACTTATACACAGGCCCAACATTGAAGTGGCACCTTTAGGCGTTCTACGAGCATAAAATTACACATCTCATTTCTCATTCACCTATTACACTTTTGAAGGCCCTGGAGCACCAGGACAATGGAATTGCCCACAAAATGACCCCATTTTGGAAAGAAAACACCCCAACGTATATTCTATGAGGCATTATGAGTCTTTTGTACAGTTAAGTCTTTGAAAAATGCGGAAAGAAGATTAAAACTCTTATTTTTACACAAAGTGGTCAATTTTTAAGACATTTCTAACACATAGCATGTACATAGCAAAAATTACACCCCAAAATACATTCTGCTGTTCGTCCCGAGTATGGCTCTGTACTCTGGACTGGTGACAAGCACTCGGGTACTCTGATGGGCTGGTGACAGGTACTTGTGTACACAGGTGGCCTGGTGACTGGTACTCAGGTACACAGATGGCCTGGTGACAGGTACTCAGGTACACAGATGGGTTGGTGACAGGTACTCGGGTACTGTGATGGGTTGGTGACAGGTACTCGGGTACTGTGATGGGCAGGTGGCAGGTACTTTGATGGACAGGTGACAAGTACTCAGGTACTGTGATGGGCTGGTGACAAGTACTTGTGTACACAGGTGGCCTGGTGACTGGTACTCAGGTACACAGATGGCCTGGTGACAGGTACTCAGGTACACAGATGGGTTGGTGACAGGTACTCGGGTACTGTGATGGGTTGGTGACAGGTACTCGGGTACTGTGATGGGCAGGTGGCAGGTACTTTGATGGACAGGTGACAAGTACTCAGGTACTGTGATGGGCTGGTGACAAGTACTCGGTTACAGGATGGGGAGTGCACCTTGCGGGCGTATTATTACTATACGCCGGTAAGGAAGGGGTTAAAACTAATCAAGTCAGTTTAAAGACCAGTGGACGTTAATACTGAACTCAGTTGAATGGTGTGTCTGGATGTATGTGTGAGGTGTATGAGCAGCTGCGTTCCCCCCCTTGTAGATGGACAACGTTCTCTTTTTAATGTGAATTGGTGGAGGTAAATCTATGATTTTATTTCCGTGATATTGTGCTGACAGAATTAATAGTGTATCCTTTATAATAACCGTATTGTCTGTGCTGTGGCTGCTTTGGAGAAGCCCTCGTCTTTTTTCCCCCGTTTTTATAATTTGGCTACTAAGTCACTGGACTGCATCTTATGTGACTTGTACGCTGGGTGATAGGTTTAGAGGACTATCTTTTGTTTGAATCAGGAGGTAATTATACATAAGCCTGATCGTTATTAATCAAGTGGTTGATCCAGGTTGTAACCCTATTTTTATGCATTGTACTGACACTGGCAGGGAAGGTGTTATCAGGGGCGATCAAGGGGTTAACTGTGTTCCCTGAGTGTGTTTACTAACTGTATGGGCGATGGGCTGCCTGGGGAGACACACAGATCACTCTTCCTGCATAGCAGAAAGACAAGATCTCAGTGTCATTCCCTGTCAGAACAGAGATCTGCCTTGTTTACTTCATGTCAATTCAGTACAAACCTGCACATACAGTATTTTACACTAACCTGATGCATGTTCAGTAATGTGTGTCACTTGGTGGTGTTAGTTCTAAGATGAAACTGAATACCTGTCCTGCTTTAGCTTTTATGTAATTCACACTTTCACTCTACAAAGTTACTCTTGTCTGGGTATCACTAATATGCTACAACAGAAGCCTGAATCTAAGCAGGCACATGCAGAGCACAAAGAGAAACCTTCTGATAATCTTGCCTGCTGCTTTTCTGTAGCATCACAAATCCAGCAAAGCATTTATTAGATTAAATTTAACCACTTCAGCCCCGGAAGGTTTTGCAGCTTTAGGACCAGAGCACTTTTTGCGATTCGGCACTGCGTCGCTTTAACTGACAATTGCGCGGTCGTGCGACGTTGTGAATCTTGATTGTGGTGGTTCACTGTGTGTAATGACTTGTACGTAGTCCAATCACATTTTATGACATACACGTCCAAACATGACTTAACTGTACTTCATTTGTTCCGTCTAGAGACAAGACTGTCCCTTACTGTGACTCTAGAACAGAAAGACGATACGTCCTTCTCACTAGACACACAGAGGGGTCCGTCGGGTAGCGGGTATGTCAATCA
>BLSH010459336.1:940127-958126 GCA_018402905.1 Glandirana rugosa | reverse complement strand
CACGTGTGAGACTTTTTCACAGCCTGGCCATATAGAGAGGTCCAACATGCAGGGAGCACCGTCATACATTCTAGGAGCAGCATTTTCACATCTAATTTCCTAACGACCTATTACACTTTGAAAGCCCTGGAGCACCAGGACAATGGAATTACCGACAAAATTACCTCATTTTGGAAAAGCAAACACCCCAACGTATAATCTATGAGGCATTATGAGTCTTTTGAATGGTTCCTTTTTTTTCCACAAGTCTTCAAAAAAGTGGAAAGAAAATGAAAACGCTTTTATTTTTGCACAAATTGGTCAATTTATAACATATTTCTAACACATGGCATGTACATAGCAAAAATTACCCCCCAAAATATATTCTGCTACTCATCCCGAGTATGGGGATACCACATGTGTGAAACCTTTACACAGCATGGCCACATAGAGAGGTCCAACATGCAGGGAGCACCGTCAGGCATTCTAGAAGCATAAATTACACATATGATTTCCTAACCACCTATTACACTTTGGAAGGCCCTACAGCACCAGGACAATATAATTACCCACAAAATAACCCCATTTAGGAAAGCATACATCCCAACGTATATTCTGTGAGGCATTATGAGTCTTTTGTACGGTTCATTTTTTTTCCACAAGTCTTCGGAAACGTGGAAAGAAAATGAAAACTTTTTTTTTTCACAAAGTGGTCAATTTATATGATATCTGAACACATAGCATGTATATAGCAGAAATAACCCCCCAAAATATATTCTGCTACTCGTTGAGAGTATGGCGATACCACATATTTGAGACTTTTTAACACCTTGGCCACATAGAGGGGTCCAACATGCAGGGAGCACCGTCAGGCATTCTAGGCAATGGAGTACCAGGACAATGGAATTACCCACAAAATGACCCCATTATTGAAAGCAAACACCCCAACGTATATTCTGTGAGGCATTATGAGTCTTTTGAATGGTTCATTTTTTTTCCAAGTCTTCCAAAAATGTGGAAATAAAATGAAAATGCTTTTATTTTTACACAAAGTGGTCAATTTATAAGATATTTCTAACATATAGCATGTACATAGCAAAATGTAACCCCCAAAATATATTCTGCTACTCGTGCAGAGTATAGCAATACCACATGTGTGAGACTTTTTCACACCCTGGACACATACAGAGGCCGAACATGCAGGGAGCACCGTTAGGTGTTCTAGGAGCATAAAGTACACATAAAATTTAATTGATACCTATCACACTTTTGAAGGCCCTGGAGCACCAGGACAGTGGAATTACCCACAAAATTACCCCATTTTGGAAAGCAAACACCCGAGGTATATTCTATGAGGCATAGGCTACAGATAGTTACTCGAGTACTCCGATGGGCTGGTACTCGGGTACTCAGATGGGCAGGTGACAGGCACTCGGGTACTCAGATGGGCTGGTGACAGGTACTCTGATGGACAGGTGACAGGTACTCGGGTACTTTGATGGACAGGTGACAGGTACTCGGGTACTCTGATGGGCTGGGACAGGTACTTTGATGGGGTGATGACAAGTCCTCTTTATTTGGGGCGGGGAATCAATGTGCTTGGTGTATACACTAGGCAGTAACAAGCTGTTACCGCAATCTCCCTCTCACACACGATCTGTGTGTGAGAGGGAGAACCCGGTAACAGCTTGTTTACAGCAGTTTGTTTACATCATGTGACCGGCTGTGATTGGACACAGCCGGTCACGTGGTAAAGAGACAATTCCATTGGCTCTTTACACTGATCGGAGCTGGGCTTTGTCCGAGGGACAAGCCTCAGCCCTGATCGCCGTGCACGTGGAGGTCAGTAGTGACTGGCTGTGATTGGACAAAGCCGGTCACGTGGTAAAGAGCTAAATCTATTGGGGGGGGGGGGGACACAAGCGATCCGCCCAGATCGACGAAGGGTTCCTGCCGACGTCATTTTACAATGACTCGGTAAGGAACTGGTTAATGCATTTTTTGTGCATTAAGAAAAAAAACCTTTTATGTGTAGTAGCCCCCCCCCCCAAAGCACCCCCAATTACTTACTTGAGCCCCATCTCTCTCCAGCAATGTCCATGAGTTCCTCAGCCGTATGGGACTCTCCTCCTGATTGGCTGAGACATAGCAGCGGCGCAATTGTCAAAGTCAGTTAGCCAATCAGGAAATAGAGGAAACGGGGGTCGAACCGGGGCTCTGTGTCTGAATGGACACAGGGAGCTGTGACTCAGTTCGGGTGCCGGCATAGCACGCTCCTTGCTGTGGGGGGCACTCGACAGGAGGGAGGGGCCAGGAGAGCCAAAGAGGGACCTGAGAAGGAAGATCTGGGCTGCTCTATGCAAAAACCACTGCATAGAATAGGTAAGTATGTTTGTTATTTTTAGAGAAAAATGAGACTTTACAACCACTAAGTGGTTAAGCTGACCTAATTTAATCGACCAAATGTCATCCCTTTGATCTCTAAAAGAACAGATGGATACAATGTTTCTTTTTATCTCTCTTTCAGCAGCTGCTTTTTTGACAGCTGTAAGCAGGAGAATTGCTCTGCACTGTTTACATGAATCGTGAAAATTCTGAATTAAGATCGTGAAGGGGTTGAATCGAGATCAGAAAATTTTTAATCATATATCATGCAGCTCTACTTGAAAGGGAGCAAACTGGACAGCACACAAAAAAATGCAACATACAGCTCTTTTTCGCAAAAGCGATGCAATGCAGCATTGTAGTGGGAACAGGTTCTTTAGAAAACAAAATTCATATTTGTCAATGCATTTTACCTTTTACATGGACAAGCATTTAGAGAAAAAAAAAATACTCCAGAAGCATTGGAGTGAATACAGGAGCACTAATCCCAGAACCCAAAAAGCTTGGGGGGAAGCAAATTACTCCTGTGGCACCTTTGTCTAGAAATGTTGCTGTAAACCCCAAAATGCACACTGCTGCTTTCCCACTGCTTGCATTCAAAAAGTCTCTGTGTTCTGCATTGTTTACGCTGAAGCAGTCAGCCCCACAAATAGTCTATGGAGATCTCCTGCCTACTCCGCAGAGAATATAGCACTATAGGCAAAACTGTTTTTTCATTTTGGATAGAGTAAGGGAGGATTATAACCCCTGTCAGTTTATTTTTTGCCCTCTGTGCCCCATTGTGGAGATTTCCCTTCACTTCCTGCCCCATAGCCAAAACAGGAAGTGAGAGGGAAAACACTACAAATTAAGGAAATTCCTTGGGGCCCCCCAGGTCATCAGAACTAGTGTCCCCAGTGGAAGATTGTCCATCCATTACTTTTCTGGGGACAACCCAAAATTTGGGATATTCTTTTACTTTCAATGATAATGGTAAACAGGACAGATAGGATGAATCTCCATAACAGGGGCACAGACAGCAATAAAAACTGACAGGTTTTCTAAACATTCTATACTTTATCCAAAAACTAAACCAGTTTTGCCTTTAGTTTAATAGCAAAAGCTCTGGCAAGGACATCACAGGGTATTCCATTTCACATTGATCAGCATTCCCCTCATTACTGATCCCAGTGCCAGAGGGATGAAAATAAAAATATGAGGGCAATCACAAACAGCAATAAAAACCTGACAAACGTTCTAACCCTACTCCACTGTATAAAAAAAACTAAAATCAAAAGCCTGGCTGAAGTTGGGCTTTAATAACAATGTATTCAATATAAATTTGAGATGAAATTTACCAGACACAAGGCTGGCATCATATACACATGTGCATTGTGGTAAGGTTTCCATAACGCATGATCAACAGAGCCTCTGATTTTGAATGGCACCCCAAATCATCAATGAGAACCAAAATTTAAGGGTTGCTTTAACACATCTCACAGGAACACCACAACACAACAGAGCAGAGTGAAAAGGGAGATGAAGGATTTTCTTTATTCCAGGGGGAACAAAAAAAAATGGAACAGCATTTTCCAATTGCAACCATGGTGAAAAATATAGTGAGACTTCAAGTTGTAGGCCCCTTCCTCCATCAGACCAGTAACAATTATGGGAACGGCTTGAAGGATGCTGCTGGATCATTCAAAGGCAATGCAGCTTTCACCTCTCAAAGCCACCCCGGCCCTAGAGCATGATCCAAACAGCTGATCAGTGTAGGACTGTAGAGGGGAAACGTTCATGATCCGCTACACCCATATTCCTCTACCCAACACCACACCACAGACAATTTAGGGGGCTGAAAACATTTCAGTTATAGGTTTCCTTGGACTTCATTTGCCATTATAAATCGATAATAATGGGAGTGGATTGAGTCGTCTATAACACCGCCCCCCCATCCCCCACCTCAACTATTCCCCACATGCAAGTCCCAAATCAAATTCTATGATTTGACAGGAGTCCAATTGACCCAAACAACTGAGTGGTACAGGGACACAGCATAGAGACGATGCAAAGACTATCCAGATGAAGACACAATCAGGCCTGCTGATCAGGGACATAGAAAGGTAATCTATACAGTATATTCACCTCTCTTCATTTCTATGTTTTTGCTTGAAGATGAAGCCACTTGGAATGCGATCATATCATTGGCATAGAACACTGATATTTCTCCATATTTCTTACTTCTCAGTTTAGTGCAAAATGTATCTGTGAATTTGGAAATCGTAATGAAAGTTCCCGTTCAAGCTTCATAATAAAAAAAGGAACAAGTTTCCTCGAACTGATCCTACCACAGTTTTGCAATGAGGAGGAATATAAACTTCGAGTTAAAAGAGGAGGGAGATGAGCAGGAAATGTTGAGAAGCATGTGAGACTGGGCAGGACTAAGAACTGTGATTCATGCTTCACTCAGCACACAAATGAACACAGGGAAACTTAGAACTTATCCAAGCACCAGGTCATACCAGCAATGCGGTAGACAAAAAGAATAGGCACATGAGCAGAGCATAAAGCTGGATACACACTATACAATTTTCTTTAGATTTTTTTTTCCTTTATATTTACCAAAACTATATAATATTAGGTCAAACCTTAAAGAGTTTCAATTTGTATGTAATTAGGCAGGCCCTTTTGCATGGTTACATGGTTTTGGTAAATCTCAAGGACAAGACTGCAAGGGGAACTAAAAACACATTACTAACCAATGCTGTACTTTTCCTTTTCTGCAAACCATAATAAAAGCATAGAGGTCTTTTTCCCAAAAAAAAAATAAAAATTAAACTTCAGGCTAACCTTTCCATGTGTTCTTCAGTGTGTTTTATTATGTATTATTATGCACGGCAATTGTTATCAATAGTCTCTATAGCGCACTAACCCCTCAAAAAAGGAGGTCAAGTAATCTCACAGATATGAGCTAGCATTGTTTAACCACTTCAACTCCAGAAGATTTCACCCCCCCTTCATGACCATGACTTTTTTGCTATTCGGCACTGTGCTAATTTACCACTCAAGGACCGGAAGGATTTCCCCCTTTATGACCAGGCCATTTTTTGCAATACGTGCGACATTGTACCCAAAATGTATGTTCTTTTTTTTTCCCCACAAGTAGAGCTTTCTTTTGGTGGTATTTGATCATTTCTGGGGTTTTTAGTTTTTGCGCTATAAACAAAAAAAGAGCAACTATTTTGAAAAATAATAATAATATTATTTTCTAATTTTTGCTATAATAGCCAAAAAAAAAATTCTTCATCAGTTTAGGGCAATATGTTTTTTACATATTTTCGGTAAGAAAAAAAAAAACCTAATAAGCATATATTGATTGCTTTGCGCAAAAGTTATAGCGTCTACAAAATAGGGAATAGATTTATAGCATTTTTATTACTTTTATTTTTTTTTTACTAGTAATGGCGACGTTCAGCGATTTGTTTGCGGGACTGCGACATTGTGGCGGCCAGATCGCACACTTCTGATGCTGGGTTCACACCTATGCAAATTAGATGCGGCTTAAACCGTATCCAATTCACAGAACACTTGAAAACACATTGTTTTCAAGGTGTCCAGTTCACATATGTGCGGTGCATTCGCAGTCAGCATTGCACAGAAAATATGTTCAATAGGAGCGCATCTAACACGGAGATGCACTCCGCACTGAATGAGGTGAGAACGCTGTGAGCACGGACAGGAGCCACCCAACAATGGCTCCGCACCTTCTCGGCAGCAGACAGGCTGGAATTGGCATCTGACTGGTGTGAATCCAGCCTCACACTTTTTTGGGACTACTAACATTTATACAGCGATCAGTGCTATAAAAATGCACTGATTACTGTATAAATGACACTGGCAGGGGAGGGGTTAACACTAGTGGTGATCAAGGGGTTAACACTAGTGGTGATCAAGGGGTTAACACTAGTGGTGATCAAGGGGTTAAATGTGTTCCCTGGGAGGGGTTTCTAACTGTATAGGAGATGGGCTGACTAGAGAAATGCACAGATCCATCCTCCTGCATAGCAGAAAGAAAGGATCTGTGTGATCTCCCCTGTCAGAATGGAGATCTGCTTTGTTTACACAGGCAGATCCCCATTCTGCCACTATGGGGGAACAATCGCAGGTGGCTGGTGGACATTGAGTCTGCCCCACCCGCTGATCGGCTCCCCCACTGGCCAATGGGCCCGCACATGCCCACAATACCCTTTTCCGCGGCTGGCTGGTCAGCAAGTGGTTAACTGGTAATTGAACAGTCATGCTATACTGGACCCAAAACAAATTTGACCTTTTTTTCACACAAATAGAGCTTTCTTTTGGTGGCATTTTATCACCTCTGCGGTTATTTTTTATTATAGAAAAGAAAAAGGACCAAAAATGAAAATAAAAAAATATTTTTTACTTTCTGGTATAAAACATATCCAAAAAAAAATAATCGAATTTCTTCACAAATTTAGGCCAAAATATATAGCGCTACATGACTTCTAAAAAAGAAAAAAACATCCCAAGAAGTGTATATTGATTGGTTTGCAAGAAAGTTATAGCGTCTACAAACGATGAAATATATACTGGAATTTTTTTTTAGACTAGTGTTGGTGGCAATCAACAACTTATAATACGACTGCAATATTGCGGCAGTCAGTCAATCTGACATGGACATCACTACTGACACTAATACAATGGTCAGTGCTAATATTATGCATGGTCACTGTACCGACACTGGCTGGGAAACAGTTAACATTTTGGGTAATCAAGGTGGTTAACTGCATGCCTACAATGTTTACAGTGAGTACCGTGTTCCCTCAGCTGATCAGTGGGTTCCAGGCATAAATCATTGGCCGAAACCCGCTGATCGGCTTGTGCTGTAGTGTACAGCCAGGGTGGTGCACACCCCCTACCTGGAAGTGCTTGATCACATAAATGTGCATGATCCAGCACAGCGGGACCACAGAAAATCTGTGGTAGGTGGTCCACAAGCTGTGAAACACAAAGGCCAAGCTGTGTTGGTGTGTTGACATGTGCTAAAATGTATAGGTTAAAACTGTTAAAGTTGTTCTAAAGGCTTAAAGTGGTTGTAAAGTCATGACAACCACTTTAAACTACAGGTATGCCTACAATAAGGCTTACCTGTAGGTCCAGGAAAGATCTCCTAAACTTGTACGGTTTAGGAGATATCCCCTGTATCTGCATGTGCCAATGTCATCGGCTCATGCGCACTGAAAAATTGGCACCCAGGGTAGCCCAGGGTGCCATTCCTTCTTTATTCATCCTTTAAATGACGGCTCCCGTGCGCATGCGCAGGAGTGACGTCAGCGTGGCTCCGTCAATCACAGCGATGGAGCCTGTGCTGTGATTGGACGGAGCCGCAGACCCGGAAGAGTGATGTCGCCAGTCACAGTGGTGTGCCGAGACCGCTGCAAAAGCTTCGTTCCGACATGTTTCATAATGAGCTACTATGCGCTGCATAGTAGCTCATTATGCTTTTGCTTTGCAGGTTTTTTTTTTTTTTTGTGGGGGTGTGGGGCGGCTTTACAACCACTTTAAAAGAGAAGTAAAGGATTTTTTTCCCCCAATTATACTCATCTAGGTGGATGCAGCATTGGTCCGATGTTGCATCTGTCCGCCGGCGCCTCTACACTGAGAACCGAGCGATCAAACACTGCCGATCGCTCAGTTCGGACAGCTCCCCGAGCAGAGAGATGGTGACTGTCAATCAGCAGCTCTACACTCCACCTTCTCCTCGCTCAATGGAGCGTTTAGCTGTGGAGGGGCGGGGAGCAGCCAGCTGAGTCTCTTAGCAGCTCGCTGAGAGGCTGAGCCGGGTGTCAGTCCAGGCACCTGGCAGATCCCGACTCCCACTGTTGCAGTGACGTGGTGCCTGGACTGATTTCGGTGACGTCAGCAGAGAGTGGACTCCACCCCGCTCTCTGCTGAAAACGGGTCACAGGAGCGCAAGACAATTTCCACTCCTGTGAGTCATAGGAGAAGTATAGCCAAACAGCTGGACTTCTCCTTTAATACAGTCTATGCATGAAGATAAAAAAAACCTTCTGTGTGCAGCAGCCCCCGAATACTTACCTGAGCCCCATCTCGATCCAGCGATGTTGCACGAAAGACTCTGCTGTACGGCAGTGGTTCTCAACCCTGTTCTCAAGTACAGGCCATGTTTTCAGGTTTTCCTTTATCTTGCACATGTGCTTTAAATCAGCGTCAATGGCTTGGGATTTTGGACAGCTGATTTACCTAAGTGAAATTCCCAAAACATGGCCTGTTGGGGGTAACTGAGGAAAGGGTTGAGAACCACTGCTGTACGGGACTCTACCTGATTGGCTGAGACACACAGCGGGCTCCATTGGCACCCGCTGCTGTCAAAGTCAGTGAGCCAATGAGGAGAGAGAGGGGGCAGAGCCGAGACGCGGCTCCGTGTCTAAAAGGAAACACACAGCAGTGGCTCAGCTCCGGTGCTCCCATATCAAACTGCTTGCTGTGGGGGCACTCGGCAGGAGGGAGGGGCCAGGAGCGCGGGCGAGGGACCTGAGAAGAGGAGAGTATGGGCTGCTCAGTGCAAAACCACTGAACAGAGTAGGTAAGTATGACATGTTTGTTATTTTTAAACAAAAAAGAAGACTTTAGTATCACTTTAAGGGTCCATTCACTGAGCGGAGATAGATCTGTTAGAGCCCCGCTCTGTTCTATGGAGATTGGATGAAAACGGACTGCCGGTCAGGTTTCATCCGATTCGATTCTCCAGGACGGATGGAAAATAGGGTTTCCATCCGTCTGGATTTTTCACGGAGAGGAGCGGATCGGAGAGCGGCAGGTGTTAGTGGACATGTCTACTGTGACATCCGCCGCTCCATAGGGCTGCATGGACCGTCCATTCAGGTCCGCCTGAAAAACGGACAGTCGGACCTGAACGAGAAACCCGCGTGAAAGGGCCCTAAGCCATTTTCTTTCCTGCAACTTTCTTAATTCCCTCAGCACATTCAGTGTTGAAGGGGGAATCCCTCCCATGGAGCTATTGTGTTCATCCAGCGAGGGAGCACCAGAATCTGTCTCTGCTGTGAGAATACAGCGATTATTGCTAGCAGCTGGCAATAATCACATGGATAATCCACCAAGCTGGCTGTACCCAAGTTGATTGATGGATCAACTTGAGTACAATCAGCCTGCCCATACATGGTTCGAAGCTCAGCCGGTACTTGCTGAACCGGCTGAGATTCAAAATGTTTATGGCAAACTTTAGTGCAAATAGGTTTTAAGGCATATTAGTAAACTAAAGAAAGCCGCCATGTACACTTGAAGTGGACATAGACTACTTATTTTACCGGACAGTCCAAAAAAAAAAAAACATTTGAATCCTTCATCCACACAAGAAAGGTAGATAGAAGAATACTTCCCACAGCGCCTTTGTATTCTGACAGCGGGATTGAGAAAAGTTTTCCCAACATTCCAGTTCAACAGAAGGGAATGGATATACATGGATCAAAATTCAGCCAGTCCCTGCTGAACCTACCAATTTCCATCCATCTATGGCCAGGCAGACTACAATGAACTTATAAGTGACAGATGTAGGATCAGCATAAACAAGCAGGGTAGATAAAAATCAATGATTTTTTTTTTAATTATTTTTATCAAATTTAATTTAATAAAATATGCCTTTGTAAAAAAAAAAAAAAAAAAAAAAAAAAAATCTACATTAATAATTTAGTTTAGTCAGCATGAAAATGGAGCTTAGTTATGTAGCACAAGGCTGTATATTCTAATATTTACATTTTTGGTAAACTCATTCAATGCATCCAAGCTCCGCAAGCTGAGATAGCATGCACTGCATTGATGAATTCACACAATGTCACAGTAACCATGAGATAAAACAAAGTTCAGGAATTGTTTTGCAAATCTATGTACACTACAAACTGTACGATTGAATCGGTTCTGATATTGTTGTTTTGCTAACCTGACAGCTTATTATTCTAAACAGGAATCCTGCATTTTTTTGTAAATATTAACAATTCTAACTACCAGCTGGAATATGCATTTACATTTAAAGAGCACCTGTCATTTTAGATCCATCACGGCAGCACCTGTTAGGGGGCATCTACTCACCTGCTGCCGCCACGTCCCTCACCTTGTTGTGTCACTGCTGCATTACCAGCCATCCCATAAAGTGAAGGTCAACAGCGGGTCAGAGGAGGAGCCACTGCAGGACAGAGATGACAGTTGCTCTTTAAAAAATTATGATTTAAATTGCGTTAATTTAAATCAAGCCTTTTTACTAGTGATTTAAATCATGATCTAAATCGACTTGATTTAAATCAAATCCACCATGCACACAATCTGTGAATAAAACACACAACCTGCACCTAAGCTGCCCGAGTACTTTATCCACAGTAGGGCACTCAACGAGAGTGGAAAATTGAAGTAAACTGAGACATCAGCATCAGCTCCATCAGACATGGAGGTCCATGTTCATGTTGAAGCTCAAACAATACAAAACTTCTATACCAAACATAGTAAAAAATATTGCCAGGAAAGCATTCCAAGATGTCGCTTTTGCCACTTGTACAAATCACTGGGGGTAATGCATACAATACTATCAACTCATGCATGTGAACATCGTGGTACCCCCATAACCCACTTCCATCAGTTGTTTCAAACATAATACATAATCTCTTTCCAAAACACAGCCCTTTTTGTTAAAAATAATAATAATAATAATAATATTTTTTCTATTCCTTGCAAATCTACTTTGGCTGCAGATGTATACAGACAGCAGTAACATACAATAAGCATTAAAAGAGGAAAGAAGGTGACTTAGCTAAGCTGTGACTGACCAGTGTGGCTTTACCTTCTGTATGATGCGAGAGGCAATATTGCAGCAAGCAATAGGGTGGAATAACAGGGTCGTGGGAAACCAAATGGCTTTTTTTTGTTCAGCGATAATGCACTGGCGAGTCATTTATGAAATGAGGAGCTTATATTTGGCAGTGGTTTCTGTAAACATTGTCAAGGAAAGGGGTTGCTGGAACTGACAGATGCAATTTGTATTACGATGATTGGTACATTCATGTGAGGGACTTTTATGTGTGCGAACACAAGATTTTACCTACATCAATTGTATAATCTAGTAATTCATACAACAAAACATGGAACAGAGCTGACCTGCACTTATATTTATTTAAAAACGGACGTTGCAGCTAATACCTAGAGATACAGCAAAATTAGGCCTATGAGACATGAGCAGTCCTGTGACTGGAGACAACTTGCTAGGAAAACAAATCACTAAAGAGGAAAAGCTGGACTAGCAGCTCCTAGTGGTCATGTGACTCCTCTGCTCTTTCTCCTCCTCGGCTGACGTCATCGGGAGTACTTGGCCCCACCCACTGGAGCTGTCAGTCGGGCAGGGGAGAGAGCCGAAGAGTCACATGATCACCAGGTGCCGCAGTGATATAGGTACAGATAAGCATATTTTTAATATAACACAGGCACAGGGGCACATATTAGATTACAGAGGGGATGGGAGAAATTTATAGAAGTGGCTTAACAACCACTTAAGATTATAAAAAGGTCTGGTAGGCAGGGTCACTTTAAAGAGCCGTGACAGGCTATAATGGGGGATTTCAAGCTCTCCTTTCTCAAAACATCCAGCCTGAGGAAATATTCAGCATTAGAGCTCAAAAAGATAAAGAACATAGTGCTTTCCGTGTTTCTTAAAACCCCAAACATTTTTTTAAACCCCTACTCACATTAATAGAATGTAGCACATTCTTCAATGAACTGGAAGAAGAGACACTTATATGGCACACCGCTCTGAGTACAATTGATGGCTTATGATCTCATCATGAAAACAGGGCCACCACAAGAATGTCCTCTCTCCTCTACAACACTACCAATGCTCAGCACTCCACCCTATGTCACTGACTTCTTCAGGGAGGCCTGATGAAGCTGGTGAAATAACAATCCTAGAGACCTTGGACAATCTTGGGGTCCATTGAAGACGGCGAGTTTGTCCACTGAGGTCTATGGTGGTGGAAAATACACTTTTGGTACACGGTGGTTGTGTTTCTGTGCATTTCTTTAGGATGGCTTCAAAATTTATCACAATGGAAGATTGACTTAATAGAATTTATTGACTTCATCATCATGGTTTTCATCACACTTCATTATAAAAAAAAAAAAAAAAAAACTATTTTCACAGATTTGCATATTTATTTTAGTTTGTTGCGACAACATATTACTTTGCGCATCACCAGGGGGGATGGATTCAATAGACTATTTAAAAATAAATTAAAAACACACCAATGTCACGTATTTGTTAATTCATTTGTTTCCATTGATAATCACTAATCTGGTTGCTGGCAAGTTGCTAATGTGCCATAGTTTTTATGCTTTAAAAAGGAACCTCCTATGTTAGACTAGCAGAAGTCGCGTTAGATCATGAAGAATCTCTTATCCCTTATCTCTCTTATCCCCAGTTAAGCTACTTTCACACTGGGGCAGGAGCGGTAAAGCGCCACTGATTTTCCGCTGTTATAGCGGCGCCATGGCACCACTATGCAGGCGGGAGTGCGGAGCTTATAACCCCCCACAAAGGGGTTAAGAGAGGCTGTATACAGTCGCTTTGGAAGCACTGCCCATTGTTTTCAATGGCAGGGGTGATGGAGGAGGGGTGTATACACCGCTCAGTGCACCGCCCCAAAGATGCTGTTTGCAGAACTTTTCCTAATGTCCTGCAAGCGTACCGCCCCAGTGTGAAAGCACTCAGGCTTTCACACTGGGGTGGATGGATGGGGGGTGTTTTTCAGGCACTATAAGTGCACTATTTTTAGCCCAAAAGTGCATTAAAAACGCCCCAGTGTGAAAGTAGCCTTAAAGGGTTACTAAACCCAGGAGCCTGCATTCACTATATCTGGCCTCCCACAGTACACAGAACATGGAAATGTAATTACTGTAGTAAATATAAACTGCTAAATACATTTTCTCATCAGCAGTATATAGCAGTCTTGTGACTTCTAGCAGTGCCTGGTTAAAGCGTGTAGGAGGAGTTTTCACTCTTTTCTGTCTTATAAGACTGCAGGACCCCGGACCCTCTGCCTGGACAGTGCCGATTGGCCCTGTGCTGATCACATGCGCCCAAGGAAAAAACAAAACTCTCTAGCAATAAATACCAAACTTAGCATGTGCAGAGCAACTCCAAAAGGCTCTGCCTTATCAGCAGAATCAGAGAAGACCGGATCAAGCAGCCTTTTTATACAATGCAGAGGATTAACCCCTTAGGTTCCTCAGTGAGCATAACAAGCATACACAGACTGATTTTACTGTTGTGGGTTTAGTAACACTTTAAAGTGGAGCTCAAATCCCACCATCAAAAAATGAAAATTCAGCAGCTACAACTATTGTAGCTGCTGACTTTTAATATTAGGACACTTAAGCCCCGTGTACACGGTTCGACGATCGTACGTATGTTGGCTGTTGTATGTAGCATACTGACTGCACTACACGATCGTACGAGCACAGAAAGAACGTCCAGGTGCATGCAATTAGCATCCAGCCATTCCTGACTTTGGAGCATGCGTGTTTTGCACAATACAACTTTGTTGTACCAACTGCTCTGTACACACGATACAACGGTCGTATGAGAGCTTGTTGGTACGACAAAGTTTTCTAGTCTGCTCATACAACTCCCTTGTACGACCGTCGTATGTTCGACTGTTCAAATCGCGCATATGAACGATCAATATTGCATACAACGGTCGTTAGTACGACCGGTTGTATGCGATCGTCGAACCGTGTGTACGAGGCTTTACTTGTCCAGGGATCCTGCAATGTCGGCACCCCGGCTGATTATTCAATCAGCTCTTGGGTGCTGCAGCCACCATTCCTTGTAAGGAATTCACAGCAGGTTTCCTACTGCGCATGTGCGAAGCACGCTGAGCTTTGTGAATGACCTGGCAGCAGGGCAAGGGGGAGGGGGGGCCAAACTTCCAAAAGGAACTCGCCGCGGCAAGGCCACCTAGAAGTGGGGACAGGTACATGTCAAAAGCAGGTACCCACTCCCGCCTGAAAGGTGCCAAATGTGGCAGCGAAGGGAGGAAGCAAACAAGTGAGCTTCCCATTTTGGGTGGAGCTCTATGATTTGTTAAAGAGACTCTTTCAGGTCCTTCAACAAATGCCAATGGCTATCCCTGGCAAAAGATGTGGTAGCGTAACTCACCTTTCCAGTGCCCTGTGTCTCCTACCTTACACACAGTACATCCCAATACTGTAATCTCTGTAAAGTTGGCCATAAACAAGTAGAATTTCAAACGAACATTCATACAAATACTTTCAATGACTTTACGTATGTAACTCAAAAGCACATTTTGCTTCCTTTTAACATTTCATTTTTGTAATTAATGTTATTTCTTCAATGAAAACCACATACATGATTAGAAATTCACTTGAGAAAAAAAATCATCCATTCTAAGTAGCATTGTATTATTCTGTCTTTCTTCCTGCTTCTTCCCTCTGTCCTCCCCTCCCCAAGGTGTCCAGTCATTCAGAAATATACAGCCAAGGTCACAAAAAAGTGACATTAAACTCTGCTTTTAAAAACAACTGCTGGCATTGCATCTCATCTACCAGCAATATTTGATCTAAATGTACACTGAACCACACATGTACCCAAGCAAAGTCATCCTCAGCCAGCCATTCAAGATGGTTGAGGACACCAAACCTGTAAGGAGACCAGGTGAAAATGTCAGTGGCAGCAATCCAGTGCTTGGGGTTGGGGAGTGGGGGCATCGTTTCGGTAGGCAGGTCTGCCATAAGGTGCAAACATGCTCTGCAAGCTTGCACAATATGGCAAAAAAAACCCTGGTTGCCGGCAGCAAAAAAGTTTAAAAGAGAAGTATGGCTTTTTTTTAAAAAACAAACATTATACTCACTTAGGTGTATGTAGCATCGACCCGATGTCCCCGCCAGCTCTGCAGTAAGAACTGAGCGATCAAAGACGACTAACCGCTCAGTTCTCCCCCTCCACTCTGAGTGACTGCTCTCCTCTCCAGCTCTGAGCACCGGGCTGTGGAGAGGGCAGGAGCGGCTGGCTGAGGCTCTTAGCAGATCTCTGAGAGGCTGAGTCAGGTGCCAGGCCAGGGTTCTGGGTGGTCGGGATCTTTTCAGGACAAACTGCACTCCTGTGATCCAGAGAAGTAGGGCCGAAAAAGCATTGGCCATACTTCTCATTTAATTTGATTCCTGCATTTCCCATTCAGCCTATCCATCACTATTCCATTCACAAGTACTTTCATTTTTACCTAATCCAAACATTTTTTTTTCTTAGGAAGGATTTATCCACCACTGCGCTAAAAGTTCTGAAATGGTTCCAACAAACCAAGATTTTATTTTCTTTCGATCAGTTGAGGAAAAATTATAGCCAAGTGCACATTGGCGTACAAAGTGAATTGCAAGTGTAGTGATTTTATGTCTTTTTAATTCAAACATGGAGTTTGCACTATATTCAGAATTACAATATAGTTGGACAGATAAACTCTACAGCGAAAGGCTATGAAAGCCTAACTCCCCCCCACCCCCCGACATTCTTTTTTTATACATTTTAAATAAAAAAAAGAGTGAAAACCCATCAGGTCCTGGCAAAACTGTGCTTTTTCAGTTCAATATACTTCAATGGAGAAGTTGCAGAAAAGCATGTAGTGCATTTACGTTTAATCTGCCCAACAACAAAAATTGGCCAAAAAAATGCATTAAAAATTCCAAACGCAAATCATAGCAAAATTACGTGTGCATAAATGCAAAATGCACAGCAAAAAGCACTGAAGAAACAGATCAAAAGCAAACTGCATAGGTGTGAACCGAGCCTTATGCTGGTCATACACATGTTGCCTTAGATTTTTTTTTCTATGGGTCTGTTCACTTGTGTATTTTATAGAATAAATCAGTCTCAATCATTTTCATGGACTTCTTCCATCTGAAGTACCTGGTTGATCCTGCCAGTCACCTTTCTTTCTAAGCTAATCTGTGTTGGCATGGTTCAGTCTACATCCTTCGGCCAGTCATTAAGCGTTTTAGGACACTGTGCAGACACACAGCATGCCTGTATTGGATAAATTGTTCAACCAGCCCCCACCCCTCAATCACAGCCTGCCTCTGGCACACATTCCCTCCCAATCACAGCCTCTGGCACACACCATAGAAAGTGTCTATAAACAGGGGTGTCCAACCTTTTGACCTTCCTGGGCCACACTGGAAGAAGAGGAATTATCTTGGGCCGCACATAAAATACACTAACAATAAAGAGCAGATGAGCAGTTCCTCTTGTGGCTCTCAGCGAGTAAGTGCGGCTGTCGGGCCCGTTCACTATACTGACAGGTCGCTGGCAACTGCACCTATGCCGCTGAATGGCTCTCCTCGACACACGGCGATGAGAGACGATCACGGGTACTTCTGTATTTACATGTGACCGGCTGTGATTGGATACAGCCAAACACATGGTTAAAGAGCCGCGTGATCAGCTCTTTACAGAGATTGGGGTCACGCCATGTCCTAGCAACGCTGGGCAGCCACGCCCAGGCATGAGAAAGTGTCCGTTCTGGGAGCCGTCATATAACGTCCACCTATAACGAGAGCCGCACCGTCCCTCTGTCATTTGACAGTGGGCAGACGGAAGTGGTTAAAAAGATATGTTTATTATCTCTGAAATGTAAAGAATGTCCTGAGCCAACTTAAAAGGTTTACATGTAAACTCACAGAATAATCAGCTATGTTATTTGCAATGCTTTTATTTTTATATATTTTTTATGCACTTGCAATGTACTTTCAAGCAAATTTACAGCACTCCAGGAAGTGTCAATTCCCTAGCACAGCTCCTTCCCTTATTGCATTCAAGCTGCCCCCAGCAACACCACACCCCCTAACCTCAAAGCACAAACTA
Organism: Glandirana rugosa; assembly: GCA_018402905.1. Taxonomy (NCBI): domain Eukaryota; kingdom Metazoa; phylum Chordata; class Amphibia; order Anura; family Ranidae; genus Glandirana; species Glandirana rugosa. The sequence goes on along the minus strand of BLSH010459336.1, from coordinate 940,815 downwards.
ATCCTAAGTACATTCAAAGTCTTGACAAATGTCATTCAAAAGTACTTCAAAATTTTGCTTGCTTTTAACATTTGATTTTGGAGTGAATTGACTTTACGGAACAAAAACCACATTCATTGATATTTGTTTGTTCAAGCAACATTTTTCATCTCAATCCTTCAAATTTTCTCATCCCTGCAGTCGAAAATGAACATTAATTTGAACATAGTAATTCTAGTGTATGGGCAGTTTTACATTTTCAGACCAGTTGGTTTATGAGTGCTTTACAGGGGTCATAACTGTCTGTCAATTGCACAGAAAATGCAGCACTGTAAGCAAGGCCTAAAACAATTTGAACAAATCTCAAAGCCTAACTGAAGCACTCCAAAAGGCATTGAATTTGAAAATGTTAATTTTGGAGTGTATGTAGCTCAAGAGGTTATGTACCTTGGAGGGAAAGGTAGTTCGTTTAAAGGAGACTGTATGTTGCTCAGTGGGTATTGTGAGTACAGGGCTATTTATGTAGCTCAGCTGGTATTGCTCGTATTGCAGCTATTGTATGTAGGGGGTATTGTTGGCACAGGGGCTATTTTATGTGGGCAATCCTAATGAGGGTGCAATAAGCATTAGACCCAGTCTGCCCTGGATAAGAGATAAATGAGAGGGCTTTGTTGTGATAGAGACTCTGTTTGGTTGACCAGACTTTTAC
>BLSH010459336.1:928373-940117 GCA_018402905.1 Glandirana rugosa | reverse complement strand
GTGTATAAGAGACAGGATGGGGAGGGTCTGGTGTATAGGGGGGAGCCGCCTTACATGAAGGGGGGACTTTTGATATAAAAGTTCATTTTACCAGGGTTGATATGTGCATCATCCCAGGCTCAGGTTTCCCACTGATAAACAACATTCATGTTTGAGTGTGCTCAGATTGCAGCGCACCAAAAGTAGTGCATGCACTACTTTTGGAAACTCACTGCAACCAGATTGCATGGTATTTCTTTACCATGCAATCCGATGCAGGCACACGCACTGCGTTTGTGACCAACATTTGGGGTGTCAATAACACTGACAGCTACTGCAGATCGCAACAGCATTTTGAGCACACAGAACGCAGGTTTCCCACACCGCGTTCTGGTGTGAACTGGCACTTAGCATGCAGACTCATGTCTGTCCTGCGCCTGCGATGGGGAGCGTTGGCCTGCACTGTAATAATGCTACAGAAAAAAGAAGCATGTCAGACCAGAGTTGTGGTATAAACGGAGGACACAGAAAACAATTCTTTTCTTTTCTATATGCCCTTGAGGTGACTGGTGTTGATCCAGTGTGGAAAATGTCAGTGGCCTCTAGTGAGAGACCACATCTACAGAGAGCAAGCATCCTCCTGTACAGCATCCTGGATGGAAACAGGCTTCTGTACTCAGGCTGTGGCTGCTTCTAAAAGAAAATTAACAGTAAATGCTTCAAATGGAAGAAGGCTGAATACCAACAGAACATAGTGCATTTCTACACCTGATGTTCAGGTACAGCTGCAGCGGGCAGACTACATATAAATGAAAGGCTGACAGCCAAAAGCTGTATGCATATTTCAGTGGTTACATACATACAGGGATGGAATTGTACAGACTGATGACCAAGGGTGTTCACGAACACCTGGTGCAGAAAAGTGCTGAATTCTGCCAGGGTACATCCCTTTGCGCCTGTGTGAATGAGCACTTGGACTTTGCACATTTTTTTTTTTTATTCAGTTTAGTTTGGCTTTAACCTTCCTGATTTTTGGTGCTGAAAGCGGTACGATTATTTTGCATGGAAATTTGGCGTTTTATATTGTAGGCCTGTAATTCTTAGGAATAACTCACTTAAATCTGTCCAAACAAGAGTCTAGTAGACATCCCGGGTATGATAAAGTTTGAAACATGAAATCATAAATTAGAATATAATAAATGACTAAAAATAATAACGTAATAGTAATAACATTTATTCAATAATGTAATCAAACCAAAAACACTGAAATTTGCTCAGTTGCAGAATTGTCGCTGTCGTCACTTTCAGTGTCTGATGATAAATTTCCCCAAAAATCAGTATCACTCAATTCTGCAAATGATTCTTATTTACTATTGGTGTTTTCTAGCTGATCAAAAAACACTTTTGACGTAAAGGGACACTTTTTGGTTGCCATGGACATTCTCAAGTTTCCAGTCAGAAAGAATAACATATATATAATATAAAAGTGCATGCAGGGCACTGGGCAAACCACTAGGGAGAAAGGGGATGTGAAATGATTTCATACAGCAATGTAATCTTACTGATTACAGTGTACTGTATGTTTACTGTGTGTTTCACTTTTTGAATTTGCCGCCAGTCTCCGCCCCCGTGCGACGCTCGTAGGGAACGGAGTCCGGCACACAGAGGCATCAGGCGGAAGACAGAGCCCGCAGACACGGCGGGGGACATCGCTGGATCCAGGGGACAAGGTGAGTAACAATGCCTTGGATCCAGCGATGCAATCCCAAGTGTGGCTCGGGGTTACCGCTAATGGTACTGAAATTCCACCCCGAGCCACACTCGGGATTACCGCCAGGGAGGTTAAATGGCAAGTTCACCTTTGAAGAGAAGGAAAAAAAAAAATTAAGTAAGTCTAGGGTCCCCAGTAGTTTACAAAACACTGTGGGGGGGGGGGGGGGGATTCACCCAAACTATTTGTGCAGTTTACAGTTATCGGACAGTGTGTACCAAGCTTAAGACCCGTTTCACGCAGGGGCCACCTGAGCATCAGCGGTAAACCGCCGCTAATTTAGCAGCGGTTTACTGCTGTAATAGCAGCGCTATGGCTCCGCTATTCGGGCGGCAGCGGGGCACTTTTAACCCCCCCCCACAAGGGGTTAAAAGTGCCGGCGCTCTGCGCTTTCGGATCGGTGTACACCCACTTCGGAAGCGCTGGGCATTCATTCCAATGGCAGGGGTGGTGGACCGACCCAAAAATCATGCTTGCAGGAGTTTGGTTTTTCTCCCGCAAGCGCACCGCCCCCCGAGCCTCCTCAGTGTGAAAGGACACACTACGTTTAATGGAGAGGCGCTTTACAGGCGCTATTTTTAGCTCAATAGCGCCTGTAAAGTGCCCCAGTGTGAAAGGGGCCTAAGGCTATGTAAACACAGGCAATTATGAACAGTGGAATCCTGCAGCAAAAATAAGCAGTTTCCTGCAGCTGGCATCACAGGTTAAAGCGGAGTTCCACCCAAAAGTGGAACTTCCGCTTTAAGGGAAGGTGACCCCCTGACATGCCACAATTGGTCTCCATCCCACTTCCTCCTCTGGCGCTGCGGAGCCGGAAGGAAGTTCACCTTCCTCCCCTCCCACCCGGCAATCTACTGGGACAAGTCACAGATCCCTGAAATACACTGGCCATTCACAGCGCACAGCTAGACTCGTGCATGCACAGTGCGCGCCCGGCTTTGAAGCCAAAGCCAGGTGCCCACACTTGTGATACTGGTACCGCCGAGGGGAGGGGGAGATTAGAGCGAGCCTGTGGGCGGCCGCCTCGCTGGAGTCTGGGACAGGCGAGTGTCTGATTGTTAAAAGTCAGCAGCTACACTTTTGGTAGCTGCTGACTTTTAACTGGGTGGAACTCCGCTTTAATGCAAACAGCTGAGGCTGGGAAGTTTGTACAAATGAATGACAGGTGGCCATAGCTGTTTGACTATAACTGCACATGGATCGGTTGCCTGCGTTTAGGTACAGACGATTAGCCCTGCAGTCTATCTTTCTGCATCCAGGGCCGATCATCTGTGCCTAGTCACAGGTAGTGCTCCATGTGCGATTATTAGAAGCAGACAGCCACAGGCACCTGTCATTCCTTTGAACAGACTCCCTGCCCACTGCTGCTCACCTGTTATTCCTGCCACAGAAAAGACTGATTATTGCTGCAGGAGTCCACTGTTGTAATCACCCGTGTGCACGTTGCCTAAAGATAAAAATGGAGCAGTCAGTGTACAGCATAATTCATAAAGCAAAAATCAAAACTATATTGTATTTAAAATATATGACATTAACTCTGGATCTCTTGCCAATATATTTTAGATTATTATTATTATTAATAGAGGATATATATATAGCAACAACAGTTTGCACAGCGCTTTACAACATGTGGGCAGACAGTACAGATACAATACGGAAGGAATCAGAGGGCCCTGCTCGTTAAAGCTTACAGTATAAACTGAAACCTTTGTGTCAACAAACCCAAGCACACTATACTTAGAACTTTTTGGCTATTCACACAGCTATGAGAACATGTCATCAAGTGTAATTGCACCAAAAAAGCCAAAGCAAAAAATAATGGTGGAATTTGATGGCCAGAGTAACCATTAGGTTAAATCACTTGGTATGTACAGTGAGTAAATCTTACTCCTACTTTGAACACTGCTGACACCTGTCATGAAGTCTCACTTGCACTAATAGGGTTAATTTCAATGCTTGTGTTGCATTCTCTGCAATGCAAAGTACATGGTTAATGGAATGGTGAGAGTGACACCCATGTAATTACTGCAGCAAGCTAATAGACTTTGAAACTCAAATCCTGAGTTGCACCACTAGTATTGCCCGACAGATACAGTATAATTCTGCTGATGGTATTTTACCCACCAGCATAAATCCCAAATGTAAATATCAGCTTTAGGTGGAGTTATCCGTCCAACATGCATTAATTACATTAGACAGAATCTTGTACCAAAACTTCATAAAGTAGCAAATTGGTCCAAACCATAGCACTCAGAAGCCAGTGAGTCAAATCTAGAAGTCAACTTGATCTATGCCATATATACAATTCCAATATGAATACGATCTTCTATCTTTGGATATTAGTTGAAAGTTTAGAAGTTCCAAAGCTCAGGTTTCAAACAGGGCAAACCAAGCAATCAAAACATTATAAGACCATTAAGTGACAGTCTCCCAGCTAGGAAAGTACTTGAAGGAAAGTGAAAGCTGAATGCCTAAGTTTTACAGATAAGGAATACAACTGGACTACACAGCACACCTTGTGGCATGAGTAAGGCATTAGCTGCTCAGGCCTAATGAATTCTTAGAAGTTGCAGATTTGTAAAAGACAAACACTTGTGTAAAAACACCAAACGTTTGCATAATCACAAGCAGAGTTTGTTTTTTTTCTTAGCAAGACAATTTGTTAATTAACCTTTATCTTCAGCACCTGCATGGAGATGTAGGTATGTGATCTTTGATCCTTTAACATTGAATATCGTCAATGTTTAGAAATGGCCACTTAAAGCAGAACTCTGGGAAATTGTCTTTTTTTTTTTTTAGAATTGCCACAGATCAAAAATTACTTCTAATGCTGAATAGCCCGTGCCTGGCTCACTGCAGTTTACTGTACAAATTTTTGCTTTTATTCATCCTGGACGCTACACCTCTATAATCAGAGTTCTGGGTCTCATACAGTGAAGGTATGCAGTCATATACTTACCCTTCCTCTACCCTTCATCTCACAGAATGCAAGGTGCTTTTTAAATTGCCAAAGGAGAGAGGAGGGGTGGATAAAGACCCATTCACCCCATGTAATCTTATGTGCTCCTATTACACTACTACTCTGGTGTAATGTGAGGGGCAGTGCAGAAAACAAGCTGCATTCTTCTGGAGCTCACCTGATTTCAGCACCGGTCAAAAAAGATGTGAATTAAATGGTGTTTACACAGTCAAAGTTTGGGGAAAAAAAAAAAAAAACGCAAACGGTGCCTTGCATTGGTACAGCACAAGGCACTGTTCCCCAAAGTCAACACAGAAAGGGCACTAGCCCTGTGCCCCGTTCACACTCCAATGTTGCCTTCATGCGAATTGCAGTGCATTGCGGTAAATGCAGACATGAGCTCACCTAATTTCAGCGTTGTCCACATCTACCACAGTGGTGCGGTGATCAAGAATAAAAAGCCATTTTGACATTTTAATAAAGAAAATAGGGAAAAAAAAAAAAGGGATAACAGCACTTTGCATTGTAAAATTGCAAGGCACCACCAACACACAGCAGACAATAGCCCGCACCCTAAACCAGATAATTTTAGTGTGCAGCTAGTATAAACACAGCCTAAACCAACGGTCAGCAACCAGTGGTCTGTGGACAACGAGAAAAGTTTGGCGGTCCCCAGGGGTTCTGCCACAAATCAACATTGTGGCAGATGTATACCACCCAATGTTTTCATTATTGTTCTCAATGCGCACTGCCAGTCAATGCAGTCTACGCGCATTAATACCCAATTGAGGGGGCCAGAGAGTTGGAACATTGTGTGTATAAGGCAACAGTGTGTTCCAGTGGGAGGGGGGTAGAGAGCCAGAGCATTGTGTGTATAAGGCAGCAGTGTGTTCCAGTGGGAGGGGGACAGAGAGTCGAACATTGTGTGTATAAAGCATGTAAAATTCACATTAGTGGTCTGCGGGATTTAGAATTGTGAGTTTAGTGGTCCATAAGGTCTGAAAAGTTAGCGACCACTGGTCTAAACAACAGGATCCCTTCACTGTATTAGAGCCATTTGACTGGCTTCTGTCACATGGTCCTGCAGGAAAACATTCAATCAGCACATGCAGGCAAAGGCTGCAGCGCTGATCAGTGCAACCTCAGCAGGTTGGGAAAAAAAAAAAATTGTGTGTATACCCTGCTTAGATTTGTACAGTAAACAGCGTTAAGCTGGGCATAGGACAATCAGACGTAACTTACTTGTTACTGTTTTTTTAAAAGAAAAAAAAAAAATCCTTGAGCTAGACTTAAAAGGCCTGACATAAAATAATTCTCTTGGTCTATTCCCCCTCCCAAGGTAATGAGATATATCACGTTCATTCTACTATGGGATGAAATAGAGGAATACTTACCCTAATCCACTGATTGTTGGTTTCAGCTATGACGTTTCCCCAAAAGCTGCTCTTCTTAGCAGTCCCCCTCTGGTCTTGTTATTGCCCCTCTCATCATTATCGTGTACAATGCAGAACCAGTGGCCATCATTGGTCTTGTATTGTACATGATAACTTAGCTGTACTTGCCGTGTGACTGTGGAGTAAAGCAAGTATTCCTCTGTATTAGATTATTCTTCATCAGCTGGGTGGGGTAATAGTGTTAAGTATTTTATTAATTCCCACAGCTCCACTGTAAAGATGCAATCCCTTTGCTAGTTAGCTAAAGCACTCTAAATTATAAACAATTATGCTTTTCCTCCAAACAATACTGTTTTCACTTTTTTTTTGTTAACGCTTTTGCATCCTAACAGCAGATCACCTGCAGTCACTTTCAGCCACTTCCTGTCTACATGCATTGCTTTACCATTGGCTGCACATAAACAGAAGGCCATGCCGGTGTAATGTATTTCCTCAAAGCCACTTGTAGTCACAACCAGGGGCACATGTGAAAGGGTAACAACACAACAGGAAGTGCCTGAACAAGGACCTTCAGGTTATCATTATTATTGTAATGAATGCTGTAAATTAAAAATAGAATGAAACCACCTTTTGATATACTATTAAATTACACTCAACGTCAATTTTTTTCCCCCCATTTTGAATAGAATTGGGAGGTGTTAAAATCACTGTCCATTTTTCTTTTTTTTTTCCATTTGTGATTAGAGAGATTTCCCTTCGCTTCCTGTAGACTCAACAGGAAATGAGGGGATATCTATGTGAGGGAACCCCCGCTTTGTCTCAAGTACAAGTGCAAACATTGGAAGACTTGACATCTCTGTTCTGCCAGCAACTGAAAATTTTGGATTTACTTTCATTTTCAATTCTTGGGACATCAGTAATCAGAACAGTAAAGATAGCCGTAGATGGAATGAACATCTGCCAGTTCCTGATGAATCTGCCTAAATCTGATTCATGGGAGGCTCTGTCTGCACCCTACTGCCCAACATCCTTCCATCTGAAAAATCGAAGAAGCCGGGGGGAGGGGGAAGGGAATTTGTTGGTCGAACAGCGGCTATATCCAATCAGAAGCAGCAACTATTCAGGCATTCTGGAAGCAGCCATCAGAAAACAATCACCAGGCAGTGGAGATTCCTCCACTAACACTGTTTCTTTTGTATATGGCCAGCTTTAGAGAAGAAATGTCCCTAACAGGGACACAGCCAAAATTAAAGCAGAACTAAACCCTCCTATCTTTTTCAGTCAAGCTGCCATCTTAGCCTCTGTTTCATCTTCAACTGCCATGGTGCTGCACTTTGATCAGTTATGACCCCAGAGATTTGATGGTTTGACAGTTTGGTTGAGAGCACAACCAATTTGACAGTTACATTCTCAGCATGTGCCAGGAATATAATGTGTGTTTTTTTTTTTAAACTGTTAAAGCGGAAGTAAACCCATAGATTTAACAGTTTCAAAAAAAGAGTTACATTTTCAGAACATGCCAGGGTTGTAACTGTCACATTGGATGTGCTCTCAACCAGACTGTCAACCCATCCAATGGCTGGTGTCATAACTGATCACATGTGCAGCATCATGGTAGTAGAAGATTAAACAGAAGCCAAGATGGCAGCTTCCTTGGCTGAAAATGATAGGAGGGTTTACATCCACTTTAAAACAGAACTTCACCCAAAAGGGGAAGTGCCGCTTGTCTGCCTCCTTCCCTTCCTCTTTCAGTTATGGCACTTTGGGGGGGGGCATTACCTGGTTTTGACAGGTACCCACTCCCATTCAGATTCCCCTTTTGCCCACAGCCTTCTGGGACACGTTACAAGTCCCAGAAAGCCGAAGGACCATTCACAAACTGCATCATGGCTCAGGCAGCAGTCACAGTCGGCTTCCCTTAGTAAACATGCTGGAGCCTGGACCCGAAGACAACTGAAGAACCAGCTTGGGTGAGGACAGCACTGGATCCTTGAACAGGTAAGTGTCCTTATATTAAAAGTCAGCAACAACAGTATTTATAGCTACTGACTTTTCTTTTTTTTTTTTTTTTCCTTTTCTTTTTTTCTAGGGTGAAGAACAGCTTTAAAAAAATCGATGGGTTTACTTCCCCTTTTAACCACTTAAGGACTGGAAGGATTTCCCACGTTAGGACCAGAGCACTTTTTGCGATTCGGCACTGTGCCGCTTTAACTAACGCGGTCGTGCGACGTTGTACCCAAACAAAATTTGCATCCTCTTTTACCCACAAATAGAGCTTTCTTTTGGTGGTATTTGATCCCCTCTGCGTCATTTCTGATCACCGCTATAAACAGAAAAAAAGAGCGACAATTTTGCGCAAAAGTTGTAGCATTTACAAACCATGAGAATTCATTTATGGTGTTTTTACAATTTTTTTTACTAGTAATGGTGGTGATCTGCAACTTTTATCAGGACTGTGATATTGCAGCGGACATTTCTGACACTTTGTTGGGACCAATGACATTTATACAGCGATCAGAAATTTAAATATCCACTGATTACTGTATAAATGTCACTGGCAGTGAAGGGGTTAACCTGCAGGGGGAGATCTAGGGGTTAAGTGTGTTCCCTAGGCGTGTTCTAACTGTGAGCTGTGAGGGGGCTGGGCTACCATGGGAGACAGTGACAGGGATCAGTAGATCTCTTACATGCCCACTGACAGAGTGGGGAACCGCCGTGTTTACATCGGCGGTTCCCCGCTTTTCTTCTCTGCCGGGCAATCGCGGCTCGCCAGCGGAGATCGAGTCTGCCCGAGCTGCAGCCACAGTTCTGCAGAGCGCGGCGGTTACTACAGCGCAAGTCGCCATTTATAGACGGTGATTTGCGGAAAACTGCCACAGTACAACAGTAAAAGTACGCAAGCTGGTCAGAAACCGCTTAAAACTCTTGAGGTTTTTCACCTTAATACATTAAGTTGAAAAACCTCCTGTAGTGCACCAGCCCCCCAGATCCCCCTTTTACTTGCCTGAGCCCGATCTTTCCAGCATCGGGGACGAGCACACCCTCTCCAGCCAGTGTCTCGGGTCCTGATTGGATAGATTGATAGCAGCACAGCCATTGGCTCCCGCTGCTGTCAATCAAATCAAAAGACGGGCTGAGTCCTGCTGTCTGTGTCAATGGACGCAGCAGCAGGACACAAGAGCGCACCCGCACGCGTGCCCCCAGGGAAAGTGCTTCTCCGTGGGGGCACTTCATGTGGAGGAGGAGCCATAAACGTCACTGAGGGCCCCCAGAAGAAGAGGATCGGGGCCACTCTGTGCAAAACCGTTTCACAGAGGAGGTAAGTATGACATGTTTGTTATGTAAAAAAAAAACCCTGAACCTTTACAACCCCTTTAAAACTTGATAGCAGTTTTAACCCCTCATCACTATGCCAAAATCTTTAAAAAAATAAAAAAAGCCATATTTTAAAGTTTATGTAAGTCTGGTAACCGGGTTTACAGCTACATCAACACAACAGAAAGAATGATCCCCAGCAACGATCCTGTCCATTTGCATAAAGTAAAATGAAGTCAGAAAGCAATGATGAAAAGGCAGCGTGTGTACTTTTCTGGTAACCTGCCGTAACTCCCAGCAACCAAACTCCCATCATCTGAACAGAGCTGATCTCCAGCTGCACAAACACTGGCCCTGTAGCTGTCAAGGAGTGCAGGAAAGTTTGACAGGAGGTGTCCCATAGGTAGAGGAGAGCCCTGACACATCCACAGGTGTCCCACACTGACAGCTCCCCCCTCTGATCCCCCATAGTACCATCACAGTGATACTGATGAGCAGTAGGTGCCTGTGTCTCCCCAGTGATGGGGGATCAGGAAGAGGCTCCTGTGCCGGTGTATGTCCACACGGCTCCCCCTCCTCCTCCCTCGGATGACAGTGCAATCCCTCCTCCCAGGCCTCTCCCTCCTCTCCGCACCGCACACACACACCTGACGGGCCCCCCAGCCCGCTCACCCTACCCCGGACATAGGGGGCCCCCCAGCGTACACACGTGTGCCAAGTCATAGAGTGACACCGGGGCGGACACAGGCTCAGGGCCTGAAGCCTCGGCCTGGCAGTGAGGGTGTCCCCGGGAGCTGTGCGGGGGGGAGAGTGGAGAAAAACAAGGCCTAGCCAGGGAGACAGGTGTGAAAGCGGAGAGGAAGGCTCCATGTAGGGAGTATGAGGCCTGCAGGAATGGGGAAGAGGAGCCGGTTACACGGAGGGGGAGGAGGAGGAGGAGGCCCGGGGCCTGAGAGCACAGTACCATGTATACAGAGTACGGACAGGAGGGCCTGCCCGGGAAGACGTGCGAGTAGACGGCGGAGGAAAGGGGCTCAGTCGGCGGTTTGTCGCCTGTGTCCTCCTCTCGCCACTCACCTTCATGTCGGGACATCCTATCGCTCAGGCCGCCGCCGCTGCAGCTGCTCCTCCGACTCCTCCTCCTAGTGAGAGAGCAGAGAGAGTGTGTGTGTGTGCTTCCTCTACACCCTCCTCCTCTTCCTCCTCCTGACACACTACACACCAGGCTACCTCACACCTCACCTCATACATACTTCTTCCACCTATCACCACACTATGGAGAGGGAGCCTTCCTCACAACTGTCAGCTGACACCAGCAGCTCTGCCCTGGCCTTCACAATAAAGTCTTTTTTTTCTGCAATTTATACCAACATTTATTTAGGGCTCATTCACACAGGGGCAGAGACCGCAAGAGCCTGCGCTATTATGCCCACCACAGCGTGTTTGGATACTAGTCACTGCCAATTATAAGTGGCTGAGGCATTCCCCGCCGTGCGTATACAACGGGCATGTTTCATGGGGGTGAGCCTGGGCACACCTTAATCGCCCCATGTGCCAGGACCACTGTTAAAGCAGTATAGCCGGCCCTCTTATACCAGGTCTATTCCGCGCAAGAGAGTACACAAAGACACGTGGCCATTCACTAAGGCCCCTTTCACACTGTGCAGGGCTGTAGATAAGGGGCATCCTGCCAAAAATAAAAAGTGTCTCTGCCCTGTCGTTTCTCATGGCGGCAGCACCACAACAACAAACAGCGTAGCACAGCAGTCAGTATTGCGGGTGAAGTGGATGCAGCAGGTCGGGTGTAAGGCACACCGTCACAGGCACTCACGTCATGCTGTTATGACCAGGCTGTGCTGGGTTCCCGGCGGACAGATCATAGACACAGTGGGGCGGGCAGCTCTACACTCTGTACTTCCCGCCTTGGACTTTGGAGGAAAATGGAGCAGAGAACATGCAAGGAGGCAGTACTGCTGCTAAGGAGCTGAGCCTCCCTCTTTCCTTTTCGGCTAGCTTGCTGCCTGAGAGACGGTCATAACAGACCACTTACCACCACTGCTGTGCTGCCATTGAGGTAAATGAGTCTGTGGCAACTGGCAAAATTATTCACTAATCACTGGATTCGTGGGTTACCATTTTCCACTACTTGGTTGGTACTGACAGTCCAGCCTGGCTCTGTCAGCTATGTTGTGGTGCTGACTGCAGAGCCAAAGGGCTGAGGGTTTGCCAGGCACAACAACATTGCTGCCATGACGGAGGAACGTACAAGAGACGAGGTAAAAGGAGGTTTCAGGTTCCGCCCTTCATGTCTCACATCTCGACGGGC
>BLSH010459336.1:873726-886195 GCA_018402905.1 Glandirana rugosa | reverse complement strand
GCTTACCTCCTATCCCCTTTATATTATTCCTAAACCTGATAACATTCTAAGGCTCACCTCCTATCCCCTTTATATTATCCCTAAACCTGATAACATTCCCGGGCTCACCTCCTATCCCCTTTATATTATCCCTAAACCTGATAACATTCCCGGGCTTACCTCCTATCCCCTTTATATTATTCCTAAACCTGATAACATTCTAAGGCTCACCTCCTATCCCCTTTATATTATCCCTAAACCTGATAACATTCCCGGGCTCACCTCCTATCCCCTTTATATTATCCCTAAACCTAATAATATTACCGGGCTCTCCTCCTATCCCCTTTATATTATGCCTAAACCTGATAGCATTCCTGGGCTCACGTCCTATCACCTTTATATTATCCCTAAACCTGATAACATTCTCGGGCTCATCTGCTATCCCCTTTATATTATCCCTAAACCTGATAGCATTCCCAGGCTCACCTCCTATGCCCTTTATATTATCCCTAAACCTGTTAGCATTCCTGGGCTTACCTCCTATCACCTTTATATTATCCCTAAACCTGATAACATTCCTGGACTCACCTCCTATCACCTTTATATTATCCCTAAACCTGATAACATTCCCAGGTTCATCTCCTATCCCCTTTATATTATCCCTAAACCTGATAGCATTCCCGGGCTCACCTCCTATCACCTTCATATTATCCCTAAACCTGCCAACATTCCCGGCTCACCTCCTATCCCATTTAAATTATCCCTAAACCTGATAACACTGCCAGGCTGTCCTCTTTTCCTATTTATATTACCCCTAAGCCTGATAATATTCTGGGCTTGCCTCCTATCCCCTTTATATTATCCCTAAGGCTAGGTTCACACATATGCAAATTGGATGAGTTTTAAAGCGCATCCAATTTACATGACGTGTGAAAGAACATTGCTTTCTATTGTGTCTGTTTACATATGTCTGGTGCAAGCTGAATGCGGATTCAGTGCGAATTGAAAAAGAGTCCTGTCAGTTTTCTGAGCAGTGCGGTCAGGCTCAGGTGAGAACTTTTTTATTTATATCAGGTACTTATATAGCGCTGTCAATATACGCAGCACTTTACATATGCATTGTGAATTCACTTCAGTCCCTACCCTCAAGGAGCTTACAATCTAAGGTCCCTAACTCACATTCATACACATACTAGAGCCAATTTAGACAGGAGCAAATCAACTTACCAGCATGTCTTTGGAGTGTGGGAGGAAACCGGAGTACCCGGAGGAAACCCACGCAGGCACAGGGAGAACATGCAAACTCCAGGCAGGTAGTGTCGTGGTTGGGATTTGAAACAGCCACCCTTTTGCTGCTAGGCGAACGTGCTAACCATTACACCCCTGTGCAAATTCAGGCCCGTTGACTTCTATTAGAATGCTGCTAAATCGCACATCATTCAGTTGTGAAAAGGATGAAATCTTGACCTTATACTGATGCAATCCGGAGCTGATCCTCATAAAAAAAAACTTCCGAAACACTGAACAACTACTTAGTCAATTAGCTGTAAAAAAGGAGCTTCAATTCGCACTGCACATGTCTGAGCCCACCCTGAAAGTGGTTCTAAAGGTAAAAGTTTTTTTACCTTCATGCATTCTCTGCATTAAGGTAGAAAACCTTCTGTGTGCAGCTCCCCCCCCCCCCCCCCCCCCCAAATGCTTACCTGAGCCCGATCACGATCCAGCGATGTACCTAAGAGCAGCCACTCTCTCTCGCCTCACTGGAGATGAGAGGCAGCAGTGGTAGCCATTCGCTCCTGCTGTTGTAAATCATAGCCAGTGAGGAGAGAGTGGGGGTGGGGCTGAGCGGCGATGTGTGTGTCAATGGACACACACAGCGCAGCTTGGGAGCAAGCCCACCTGAGTGCACCCATAGCAAGTGGCTTGCTATGCAATACCTCTATAGTGAAGGAAAGCAGTTGCCATCCGACGTGACTACTCCTGTCGCCAGAGGCAAGTGAGAGCCAGAGTCAGAGATAAAGGGGACACAGTCACCATCAAGGGACAATCTCTCCTGTTATGAGAGGCTAGAGTTTGGAATCTGAAGAAGTACCAGAGCAGCCTTTTTCACTAACCGGGGATGGTGAAGAGGTTGGGAAAGCTTCAGTGTTCAAGTCAGGGACACAGCGGGACAGCGTGGGTGACACTTGGATTTAAACAGCGGGTTAACTGTGGAGGAGCTCAAGGGATCCAGTGGCAGCTGGGATCTGAAGAGTCTGGTGATAGACTGGGAGCTCAGTGAGGAAATCTACAGTAGGAGGCTGTGAGGTTGGGTGCAGATCTACACACCGGGGATACCGTGAGTGGTATGTGTACAGATTCACAGTTAAGTTGCAGTGTTTCAAGTTTTGTTGATCTAGGAGACAGTCCATCTACAAGTACAGTTTGCTGCAATCCAGCTTAGAGGCTCTTTGAACTGTATGGCTGTTCTTCTATTATATTTTTGTCTCTGAGTCTGCCAAGTGTTTTTGCACCAGACTAAGGGTGTCCAGGCCCTAACCTTCTCTCCCCAGTTCTGTTAAGAATAAATGTCTTCTTGCATTCTCAAGGTGTACCTAGTGCTGAATTCATGAGTGCACTTCACTTAACTCTTCCTTTTCCATACCTGTGTATAGGATGGGCACGGTTGAAAAAAAGACAAGGAAAAGTGGCGCCTTTAAGTGCAGACATTAAAAACGATTTATTTAAAACAGCAGAGTGGCAACTCACATTTGAGCAGATAAAAGTAGGCACATCTGCAGGGGACAGCCGTCCCTAGATAGGGGTAAGGTGACCAAATTTTGGTCACCTTACGCCTTTTCCTTGTCTTCCTCAGCTTGCTGGAGTTCTGACTTCTTTTCCTCAGGAGTGCAGCCCTTAGTGTATGGACTATTGTTTTTATGATGATAAATGGACTCCTTACAGGGTAATACATTTCTCAGTGTCTGCACCTTTAAACTTGTTATTGCTCCTGTTGCAATGGGAGACGGATCGCAGCAGAGTGCTGAAAACATCTCTCTCGCTGCAAGAGGCTACCTCACCTTTCACATGTGCACACTTATGACAGGCTGCTAGAGAAAACTTTGTTAGCCTTTGCAACCACTTACCATGCAGGATATGGGCAGAGACTGGAGCTGTATGTCTTTGCAGAGTTTCCCTTTGCACACCCATGTTTCCAAATTTGTGCTTCCTATAGCTCCATAAAAGTAACATATACAGGGCTGGCCTTACCATGGGTCCCAGTGGGTCCATTGGACCCAGGCAGCACTTTGAGAGGGGCAGCTAATTGAACCAAGGCCGTCTCTCCTTCTCTTCTATTTACCCAGCAAATTGACAATCAAGATTTTTTTTTCCAGCAGTTTTGTGTGTCATGGCGACAACTGCCCCCCAGACCTCTCCACCTGCCCCTATACTGCACTATCCTGTCTATATACTACTCCAGCCTGCCCCTATACTGCCCTAACCTGCCCCTATACTGCCTTAGCCTGTCTATATACTACCCTAGCCTGTCCATATACTACCCTAGCCTGTCCATATACTACCCTAGCCTGTCCATATACTACCCTAGCCTGTCCATATAGAACCCTAGCCTGTCCATATAGAACCCTAGCCTGTCCATATAGAACCCTAGCCTGTCCATATACTAACCTAGCCTGTCCATATACTAACCTAGTCTGTCCATATACTAACCTAGTCTGTCCATATACTAACCTAGCCTGTCCATATACTAACCTAGCCTGTCCATATACTAACCTAGCCTGTCCATATACTAACCTAGTTTGTCTATATACTACCCTAGCCCGTCCCTATACTGCCCTAGCCCTCCCCTTGAAATTGAACATAATGGCATGTAATATAATTTTGCATATAGACAAGGTGCTTTTGCTTACAAATCTGACTTCCTCAAAAATTACATTTTTGTTTTAATTATCATGATATAAAATAATTGATTTGGGTGCCTTTTGGTGGGCGTGATTTTTTTTTTTTTGGGGGGGGGGCAACATTTCATTCTTGGACCCAGGCAGCACAATGTCTTGGGCCAGCCCTGAACATATCCCACAGCAAGATTCATTGTCTCAGAAGATTCCGAGGAAAAAAAATAAAAATAAAAATAAAAAAACTGATGGACAGCACAGAAAAAGTAAGGTAATGTAAACGAAATAAACAATCCAGTTAACTCACAGAAGCCACTAAAGAATATTTTTTTTCAATGGCCTGAGTAAGCACCTTGGTAAAGAAAACAGACTGCTGTCTGCAAGGGCCACACAGTAAGTGCCAAAGGACCACAGGTTGGGCACAAAAGATACAGGCCTTATAAGCTATATCGGTTCCAGTGCACCCTAAAGTTTAAAGTGATATTAAACCCTCAGTTTTTAGGCACTTTCAGTAGCTGATTTAATCACTTACTGACTATGCAGCTTCTTTACATTTTAATCCTTGTCTATATTCCACTTCACGCCTATTGCTATGATCACTTCCCCAGGTTTCCCATTTCAGGGAGGCTCCCTTCTCTTGCAGCATCATATGGAGTCACCCTTGTATGCAGGGCCTGGAGTTGTGTCTACTTAGAGAGTACAGCATTGGGGGTACAGTGCTATCCAGCACTACAGAAGAAAAAAAATTGGGGGTGCTTATTTCAGATGATTGCAAAATGAGCAAACAGTGTGACCAGACAGTGGGAAAAGCAAATAGAATTCTGGGATGTATCAGTAGAGGGATCACCAGCGGGAGGAAGGAGGTCCTAATTCCTCTATATAGATCTTTAGTGAGACCTCACTTAGAATACTGTGTCCAGTTCTGGAGACCTTACTTACAAAAAGATATTGATAAGATAGAACAAGTTCAGATACGGGTAACAAAAATGGTGAAAGGTCTGGGGGATAAAACATATCAAGAGCGACTTTAGGAACTTAATATGTACAGTCTGGAGGTAGGAAGGGAAAGGGGAGACACGATTGAAACCTTTAAATACATAAAGGGGATGAATAAGGTTCAGGAGGGCAGTCTTTTCAATATGAAACCAAAATCAAGAACACAGGGACATGACCTCAAACTAACTGGAGGGAAGTTCAAAATTAATCTTAGAAAGTATTCTTTTACTGAAAGGGTGGTTGATGATTGGAATAAACTACCAACAGAGGTTGTGAGACAGTCAACAGTAAATGGCTTCAAACATGCTTGGGATAAACATAAATCTATAGTCAGACACAAGGTTAATGTGAAAACAAAGAGAAAAAAACAAAAAAATAAATAAATAAAAAGGGGCAGACACGATGGACTACTCAGTCTTTTTCTGCCTTCACTTTTCTATGTTTCTATGTTTCTATTTACTCTGTGTGCACCAATAGAAACATACAGCTCCATAGGCTAGGATGGCAAGGCACTCCCCTGCTCTTCCCTCCTGTTCTCTCCCCCTTCTCCAGTCTAATTGTGATCCTCCACTAGACAAAAAATCATTTGAAAATCTGTCATTTAGACAGTTTGTTTGTTTTTTGTCCAGTTAACAGGCACAAATCAAAAATCAGTTTTGATGTTTTTGAGCCAAAAATCTAAGGAAATGTTTGGAAAACTTCTTCTGAGCAGACAATAAGTAATATCACAGAGACCCGAGACATAAGGGCTGCCACGTCCAGAAAATGAAAATAGACTGGATGAGAAAATTCTCATGTATTGTAATATCCCCTTGGACTTTAAGGGCAGAAAATGCATATAAACAATGGGGTGACAGTATGAAAAAAGATACATTTTATTAATGTATTGGAATAAAAATGCATACAACCATAACCACATGTGTCTGTCACACAACATAGGACCAGATCATGTGTGGAAGTACAAGCATAAAAACAATGCACAAAGCAATATACAGAAGTGTTAAGCAAAAAGTGCCACAATAATGTACATTACTGGTAATAAAAAACTCAATGCATGGGAGTTGCACACCTAAGCGGCCACATTAAAGTGGGGTCCAGGGGCAAGTTTCATGATCATCCCGACATGTTTCGGAGTTACAATCCTTCTTCAGGGGGTATTTGCATTGAGTAAAATAAAATATAGAATCTGTAGATAAAGCATGGACAACAGTCATTTAACATGCAATTTCTGAAGTAAAGATAATAAAAGGGTAGGGAGCGCCTCCCAGAGGGAGAGAGGAACCAAACACTTACATCTGCACTGGGTGGCACCAACCAAACAAGCTCCTAGGCAGCCCAATAGGTCCAATGGAGATGGAGAAAGGCCTATGTCAACGATCCCGGCGACCGCCCAAGCCAGAGAAATCCAGGGCGGGCACACTGGATAGTGCAACCACGAGAAGTGCCGGGTGGCTATGCTGGCTGGCCACGAGTAGTGGTATACAGTGAGCTAAGATAAGAAAATGTCTGAACAGACAATAAATTGAAAGGTTAATGTGTTTCTCGTCCGTAAAAAATGTTGGTACTGCGCATATGTGACCCGGAAGCATAAAACAAATGAGAAACTGGTTCATTTATGTCCACTGAATGATTTATCATTCGAAATTAGGTTATTACATGATGGCAATATCATTTGCTCTCATGAGCATGTGTTCGTTTTCCTAAAACGCCTTTGAACGATTTTTCGACTTGTGTATGGCTAGCATAACAGACTAACTTGAGACTGCTTGTCCACTGATAACTCTTACCTGTGAGGAGCGGAAGTTCAGGGAAGCAACACTGAAAGCTATGAACTGAAAGTGCTGGGGTACGAATGTTAAGAAATAGTTTACTGGATAATGTTTATTAAGATAGAAACTACTGAGGGTTTAACACTACATAAAGTTGTTTAGGCATCGGATAGGAAACCCAGGGAGTGGCCTTACCACCTAAAACATCAGTCATCAGACAGTTTAACATCTTATAACTGATCCAACAGTTTGTAACTGACAAAATATTCCATAATTATTCCAAATTCTGATTGTTTTGTTTTCTAGAAATGCAGGTTTTATCTATAGCTGATGCCATGCGATTGAGGCTAGGTTAACACTGCTGCGGTGCGGGAACCCTGCGAATTCACTGCGGGTTCCCGCATCGCATGTCTCAGGGCGGCAGTTCACACTGCCATATGCGATCTCTGGGGAGTGTCAATACAATGTTAATGACACCCCCAAATGAGTACGCATATCGCACTGCGAACTGCAAACTCGCACAGGAATCGGATCGCATGGTGTGAACCACCATGCGATCCGATTCTGACCCTGCGAAAAAAAAGGGTCCTGTGCGAGTTTGCTCCGATTGCGATGCAAATTCAGCCATACAATCTGTATGGCTGATTTTGCATCACACAGAGATCGCATATGGTTCACACTGCAGTGCGGTGCGAAATCATATGCGATCTCTGTGTTCTGAGCAGTGTGAACCTAGCCTTACACTTTGATTAAGAGTAAATGTGTTTTTTTCATTGTTAGTCTCCACATCTGGATCATGCACACAAACCTACTGTAACACCCTTAGAAGATCACTTCAAAATGGATTATTACACACTAGCTGACTGCTAAGAAAACTGTGACTTTGACACAAATGGATTTCATGCAGCCAGCACAGTGTACTACAAAATGCCAGAGGCCATTGATTTCCTGTTGTGCGGTGTTAGAGCTTTTGTATCTTGTGACTAAACTGCATAATGTGCTTTTGAACATAAAACATACATTTTTTTTAATAGAACATTTTGGGTATGTTTCCAAAACATCAAGTGCTTTGCTGGTCTTTTACGCTAATTAGACTAAGCATACACCCATATTCTGGGCAGTGATTTTCAAGAAACTTCAACTTCTCCCGGTTGACAATTGCAAAAACAGAACAGATTATTGCATTCTACCAACATTTGTTTTTATCTAAACCACAACTGTCCCTGATTTCGTAGGACTGTCTCTCATTTGGAACAAAGTCCCTCTGTGCTTCATTTGTCCCTCATTTTGGTCTGATCTATATAGTTGCATATAAAATGCACATTTTATCTTTCAAAAAGTGTTTCACAAGTTTAAACCTTTCATCCTGCCCCTGCTAAATTTGTTCTCACGGAGGTGTATGGGTTAGAGATCACTCCCTCTTACTCCAGTAGGCAGGGTAAACTTTATTTTACTCCCTAAGTTTCTTTACCTTTTTAGAAATTGCCCAGTTTTGCTATTTTTTTTTAATAGATTTAAGGCCATTGTTTTATATGGCTGGGGAGGGTGCCCCAACTGGTAGTGTCCACGTTGCAGTTACCGGTAGGCCAGGGTGGACTGGCTCTCCAAAATTTGCAACAGTACTATTGGGCAGCTATCCTTGTGACGGTCCGCTGGTGGTTCTCTCAGCCCAGGGACAACCCTGCAGTTACTTTAGGGGCGGAAATCATGGGGTCATACACTACATTAAGTAATTTGGTGTTCCGGAGGGTATGGGCCTATTCTGAGATAACAACTCTAATGCGTACAGCCTCCCACATATGCACAGTATACCCGGTCCTCAGTTATGGGCTTCTAGAGGCATAGTGGGGTTGAAACACTTGGCGACGGAGGGTAGGTTACACACTTTCCCAGAACTTAAGTATACCTATGGACTTCCCAATTGGATGTTCTTTAGATATCTGCAGGTGAGACCTGCCTTCCAGTATCAGTTTCCCAACAACATTACTCTTGAGTCAGATCCAGTGGAGCACTAACTGTCATCAAAGGTCCTGATTGCACCTTTGTCCTCACTATACTTTCACCTCACGATGTCTCCTTCCCCTAAATTGACCAGGGTCTTCATAAAATGGCAGCGGGATATACCTTCCTTCTCAGATGAAGACTGGGAGAACTGTGTCTCTTCATATGTTACCAATAATATCTCTGCTAGGGATCGTTTTATCCAGCTAAATTTTTTGCATAGAGCTTACTATACGCCACAAAGGCTTGCGGCCATCTATCCTGACAGGCCCTCATCATGTCCTTGTTGTGGGAGCTTGGAAGCATCCTTTATGCATATGGTTTGGCCTTGTCCCTCAATACAAAGCTTTTGGGAGCAGGTCCTGGAGGATATTAATCAGGTTGGGGATCCCCTTTTGATTGTTTAAAGACTCACTGGTTCAGGTGAGACTGTCCTCCCGGTCTCTGTAAAGAACTCAGTCTTAGTGGTCTATCCTGTTGGATACGTTTGATTGTTATTTCTTTGTAAATGCTTTCATGAGTTACAACTTATATACCTGTATTCTTAGGATATCTACTGCATATGTGTATGCTACTGACATGTGAATGTTTTCAATAAAAGTTCTTGCATTTGTAAAAAAAAAAAAACTTTCATCCAATTTCTAAATTGCTGTATTAGTAAATTTCAAAAGCCAGTATAAAGGAATAGTAATGGTAAAAAAACTTTTCTAACTAATCATTTTTTAAATATAATTCTCCTTTAAGGGAGCGTGGCAGGCTTGTGTGTCCTATGCCTACATACTTTTGCTAATAGGTGTCCCTCGTTCCCATCTCAAAAAGTTGGGAGGTATGGTTGTTGTTGGATATGTGGACAGGGTCTGCTATGCCCATGCTCTTGAGGTATCACTTGCACTGAGCGCGCTCATCAATGCCAGAACCAGACGGGGACTGCATCATGTGAAGAACCTAACATTAGGGCAGTTCCCAGACTTAGAGCTGAGCCTTCACTGTGTGCAGTAATAAAGTGCAGAGTTCATCTGAACATTGACTTGTACCATGTCACTACACACTTTATTTGTATGTTGTGTAGCACTCTCTAGTTGTGAGAGTGAGAGTATGAAAATATAGGCAGGCCTAACTGGTGGCTAGGCCTGTTTGTTTTCATTATGGGCTGGGAGTGGCTCAGACTAGAGCTGGTGACTCACAGGCAGCCTCCATGAGACCTCCCTCTTCTTTCTAGAGCTTTCTGGAAGGTTCTGGAAAGAGAGGAGGAGAGGAGAGGTGGACCTGCCTGGGGTGTTTAGAGGAGCCCTGACCAATCCCCAACTTGAAATGGCAGGGGGCAGGCCTCCTGAAATACCCAGGATCAGCTCAGCTGGGGAGTAGTTCAGGTGGAAGAGCTGGAGATGGAGTGTTGAGCTGTCGAGGCCTTTAGGGGGGTGATCTTGGGCCTGGGCTCGGGTGTGGACAGGGCCGTCCAGGAAAGCATGGAGGTGTCCTGGACAGGAGGAGCAAGAGAGGACAGCAGGAGAGAGCACTGCCGGGCAAGTCTCCAGAGAGGAATCGCCGGTTGCAGCCAGGAGGGCTGGTGAGTGACATGCACAGTCAGGTGGACTGGAGAGGCACGCCTGAAAGGACTGTGGTGTCATGGGCAGTGAAGCTGGGCAGCTGCATCCAAGAGGGCTGGCAGAGTCTGAAGAGGGCGGACTGGGATCAGTAGCCGCATGTAGAACAGCTATCACCAGAACTTTCTATTTTTTTGCTACACTATAGGGGCCCACTGTCCCTGCCAGTAAAGGGCAACTGCTAGGGCCTGGCTGAGCCTGTGTCAGGCCCAACCCATCATGTGCTAGCTGCTCCTGAGAGTCAAGTAGTGTGCTGGAGGTGAGAAGAGGAATAGTCTGCAACCAAATAGTGTGCTGGGGGAGACTGAAGTAGTATGTACAGGGAGCATACATAGTTTTGTCCCATGCAATGTTCGTTAATTTACTGGGCATCCCATACTTCCCTATTCCCCATCCAAGTTAAATTCCCTCAATAAAAAAAAACAAAAAAACAAAGCATATGGACTGTTCTATGTCTCGGAGTGACTGAGAAGTGGAATCATGTGACTGGCTGGGCAGGGTGAAAGATGAACCACAACACTCAGTAGCCCCTACGGGGGTACCGCTACAGTTGCATTAGGAGGGACATTGTTACGTACCTGACGGTGGAGTCTGTCTTGTGCAGGGAACAACCGCTCTTGCGCACCCGATTCAAGGACCCCTGGTAGTGTAGACAGAGGCCCGAGAGTGCGGGATGGCACGAGGGCTGGATGGTCACAGATGTTGTAGTGAGATTCCAGCAGGTCGTGCAAACAGGAGAATGGTCGTACAAGCAGGGTTGGCAACGTGCAGGCAGAAAGGTACAAAAGGGGTTAAGCAAGCGGATCGTCAAGTTCAGGCAAGGTTCGTTAACGGGCGGGCAGCGGAGGTACAGAGGAGTAGACAAACGGATGGTCGTGGATAGCCGGGGTCGATGCAGGTAGCGGACAACAGGTCAAAGCAAGCCGGGTAGACAGGAAACAGGTGAAAACACAGGAACAAGTAGGGAGCTGAGGCTCGCAGGTCTGGAACGCTGTAGAACAAGCAGCAACTTGGTGCAGCATGTCCAGGGTTTAAATAGGCACCATTTGGCGCCGTTTCCGGCGCGTGCACGCGCACGAGAGCGCGCGAACGCGCACGGGAGCGCGCGAGCGCGCACGGATGCGCGCGCACCACCCGGAAACGGCCAGGAACACTGGCAAAGTCCTTTTTACTGACAGACATACTGAGCCTGCACCCACTTCAACAGTCCAGTGTACCTCTGTTACCTCGCTCCCAGTAACAGAGCGGGGTCTCGCCGAGCACCTAGAGCATACCTCATGCATGATCTCACATAAATCTGTCTTTCCCGTACCACGTGATGGAGATGGACTATTAGGGAGGGAGCCAGTTAACTGACCTCCTCACTACTAGAGGACCTGCCACCTTACCAGGTACCACGCTTAACGACTGGTTGCTGTAGCTTGTTTCTTCTCTTGTGACCCATAGCAACTACACTCCTCTTCCTTGTCTTGCCAAGTTAACCTTTTGTAGTAGTCTTACTCATACCCCTGTGATGATTCAGGGTATTTTAGCTCATTGGTAGCACCAAGCAGTGAGTCCTCTCAACTCCACAAAGTTCGTTTTAGGGCTTTTTCTGCCCACTTTTATTGAAGAAATAAATATTCACAGCAAAATAATTTCCCTCAAAGGGTTTATTACCATCAGTGTGTCAAAACAAACAGTACTCCACCTCATGCAGTATCTTTGCATAGGCCTCCTGCCTTGGTCCTCCAGACCGTCAAACACACAGTCCTTATGCTCGTGCATAGAGTTGAGCGAACTTCTGGAAGTCCGGGTTCTGCTGGTTTGGCACTTTGGGACAAAGTCCGGGTTCGGGTCCGGATAGAACCCGAACTTTGTCCCGGACCCCAAACCCCATTGAAATCAATGGGGACCCGAACTTTTAGGCACAAAAATGGCTGTAAAAAAGTCCTGGAAAGTCCTAGAGGTCTGCAAAAGGAAGGAAATGGGGGTAAGGGTGGGACAAGTGCCCTACAAAGAAATGGGGACAGGGAAATAACTAAAAGCATTTTTAAAAAAATAATTTCATAAAAAAATCAAAAATGGAAGTGGATGTGGACCATCTTCAAACTGTGTCTGAAAAGCATTAATTAACGGTAGAAGCCATATCACTGTTCTAAAATCATCTTCAAACTGTGTCAAAAAAGTATAAATAAGCCGAATAAATATGAAAAAACTGTGTCAAACTTCTACTAAAATCTTGTCA
>BLSH010459336.1:834420-849044 GCA_018402905.1 Glandirana rugosa | reverse complement strand
GGTAAGGTACAGGAAGTCAATGCTAATTCACCACCCAGGGCTAGCGTTAGATCTTCCCAAAGTGGGCCAAAAAGAGACACTAACAATGCAGAAATGGATAGATTGCCTGAAAATTTAGTGGGGCTGTTCCCTGTTGTGTCAGTACAGGTGGAGGGGATCTATACGAGAGCTCTTTCGGACACAGGAGCTCCTGTCACTTTACTATATAGATATTTCTACAATCAATACCTAAAGCATATCCCTCTGAACAAGATCGAAGTGTTGGAGATCTGGGAAATTGGGACTGATAGGTTTCCATATGATGGATACATTCCTATAAGTATTTCCTTTGGACCCCGCAGCGACAGGGAAGGTTGAGATGTTCAACACCTTGGCTATGGTGTGTCCCAGGCCTCCAGGTGCTGGAAAAAACTTCATGCTGATTGGAACCAATACCGATTTGGTGAGGGGATTGCTGGAGAATTTAATAAGAGAAGATGGGTCTGTGCCAAAGGAGATTCACCCAAAGTTGTATCAAGCTTGCTGGCAGGTAATTAAAGAAAAGAAGGCTCCTACTAATGGAGTAGGGCGTAGGGGAAGCTGGATATGAGGGAGAAGGTACTTCAACCGGGAGAGGTTGCTTGCTTGAAGGTCACTGTGAAACTTACCTGGGATCATCCAGGGCCAGTCGTTGTGCTGGAGACAGATGCACAAACAGAAGCAGGTGGCATAGCAATGGTTCCTGAGTTGGTGCCCACCAAAGCTTTGTGAAGCTAGAAGAAAGTACCTATCAGTCTTCAGAACGTTTCAGATCACCCTGTGGTACTGAAGGCCCGAATGTCGGTGGGTCAAGTGAGTGCTGCTACACCAGTGTCACCGGAGGAGGTTGAGAAGGGGCAAGGATTATGGAAGGAGTTGGAAGAATGCACTTCCGCACTGCCCCCTTCTTGGAGAGGGAGGATGAAGTCTCAGATTAGTTGGAGAAGAGTGCACAACATAGAATACGGCTACAGGAAGATAAACCCTTCCGAGAAAGGGCCTGAAGAATTCCGATCAGTGATTTGGAGGACTTTAGAGAGCAGTTGGCTGAGTTAAAGAAATCTGGAGTGATTCAAGAGTCTTAAAGTCCATATGTCTCACCCATTGTAGTAGTCCAGAAGAAGAATGTGACCTTACGGATGTGCATAGACTATCGAACTCTCAACCGACAGACCATTCCAGATCAATACACCACCCCACGGATTGAAGTTGCTTTGCAGTGTCTGGCTGGAGCCAAGTGGTTTAGTGTGCTGGATCTGAGGAGTGGATACTATCAGATACTGATGCATGCTGACGATAAGGAGAAAACTGCTTTCATTTGCCCCCTGGGGTTCTTTGAATTCAATCGAATGCCACAAGGACTGTCTGGGATGCCGGCCACTTTCCATTAACTGATGGAGAGAACACTGGGGGATATGAACCTGGTCGAAGTTTTACTGTCTCTGGATGACATTATAGTGTTTGGAATAACTATGGAGTAACACGAAACCCGATTGAAGAAGGTATTCGAAAGGCTCCATGAGGAGGGGCTGAAATTATGCCTGGAGAAGTGCCAGTTCTACCGTACCTCAGTCACTTATTTGGGGCATGTGGTCTCGGCCCGTGGTGTGGCGACTGATCCAAGGAAATTAGAGGTGATTACTGCATGGCCTAGGCCTGAAACTGTAACGGAACTGAGATCCTTTTTAGGATTTTGCTCTTACTATCACAGATTTGTGGCTAACTTTGCCAAAATTGCTAAGCCTCTCAATAAATTGCTACAGGTGGCCTCGGGAGAAGAAGAAGGAAAGACGAAAGAGAAGAAGCTGGGTCGCAGAGGAAAAAAGGAGCCATTTAGGAAACAGTGGACTCATGCATGAGAGGGTGCTTATAATTGGTTAAAGACAAGCCTTACTGAAGCTCCTGTTTTAGCCTATGCTTCATGTAGATGGTAGCAGAGATGAGCTGGGAGGAGTCCTTTACCAAGAGCAGAATGGCCAGCTCCGACCTGTGGCTTATGTAAGCCAAAGTCTTATTCCTTTTGAAAGAAGCTACGGTGCTCATAAACTGGAATTCCTGGCACTGAAGTATACAATTGTTGACAAGCTGAAGGATTATTTGTACGGAGCTCAATTTGTTGTGAAGACTGATAATGTCAGGAAGACACAGCTGTTTCCCTGGTTTCCGCGGTGGTGCGCGCGCCTATGCGCGTTCGCGCGCGCACGCTCCGGAAACAGGCGCCAATCGGCCCTATTTAAACCTGCAGGGCTCGGTGCCCGGTGCTGTCCGTTCTACAGCGTTTCCCGCATCTGTGCCCCCGGCAAGCTATTTCTGAGTGACTTCCTGTTCCTGTGACCCCGGCTATCCCTTTGGACTTGTTGCTATCTGCCTGCACCTGACCCCGGCTTGCCTACGACCCTCCGCTTGTCTGATCCCTTGTACCGTATCTGCCAGCACGTTGCCGACCCTGCCTGTACCCGACCATCCGTTTGCCTGATCCCGCTGTACCGCACCGCCCGCTAGTTGCCGACCCGGACTGAAACACTACCCTCCTGTTTGCACGAGCTCCAGTGGACTCCTGTCTACCAGCTAAGGACTGTCCAGCCCTCGTGCCCCCCTGTGCTCCTGAGCTCCCTGTTCCCACTATCAGGGGTTCTCGAACCAGGGCCGCAAGAGAGGTTGCTCCCGCATAAGTCAGACTCTACCACCAGGTACGTGACAGATAATAACCCGTTAACCTACTTGCTAACATCTGCCAAGCTGGATGCAACTGGACACCGGTGGCCAGCTGCGTTAGCTGGATTTCAGTTCAGTCTTAAGTACCGACCTGGAATTGGAAACAGAGATGCTGACGCATTGTCTCGAAGACCACATCGCCCTAAAGAGAAGTTTCAGCAATGGACCTTGGTGCACACTGAAGGAGAGCAAGCCCTATGTAGAGGTTTAGTCCACCGCTTGAGAGGGACTGTAGGAGCTGAATCCATAGGGATTTCACTGGCTGGAGTACCCCGGTTTTATTGTGGACTGATTCAAGTAAGAAGTGAGGGACTCCCTCATTTGACAAAAAGAGAAATTAAAGCTGATCAAGAGCAGGATACTTTATGTCATGTGGCCCTTCAAGTTTTGGTGCAACAAGACCCTATGCTGTTAAAAAATGCTCGATTAGTACATGCCTGAACATTACATAGAGAGTGGAACCAGTTACAACTGAGGAATGGTCTGTTGTACAGAAGAGGTCCTAGTGATGAATTTGAGGAAACTTGGCAATCATACCTTCCAAAAAAACATTGTGCCTCAGTTTTAATGTCTCTACACGATGAACATGAGCATTTAGGCATAGAGAGAACCTTTCGGTAGTCAGGGATAGGTTCTATTGGCCAAATATGAGGAGAGAGATTGAGGATTACTGTCGCTTTTGTTTACCCTACATTCAGAGAAAGATGCTGCCCTTATGGAGCATATACAGAGCCAGGGCCTTATGGAGTTGGTATGCATTAACTTCTTGTGCCTGTAACCAAATACAGGTGGAAGAGGAAATGTCTTGGTGGTCATTGACCATTTTACCCGATATGCTCAGGCCTACCCTACAAAAGATCAACAAGCAACCACGATGGCCAAAGTTCTGGTGGAAAA
Source organism: Glandirana rugosa (assembly GCA_018402905.1). Classification (NCBI taxonomy): domain Eukaryota; kingdom Metazoa; phylum Chordata; class Amphibia; order Anura; family Ranidae; genus Glandirana; species Glandirana rugosa. The sequence goes on along the minus strand of BLSH010459336.1, from coordinate 845,414 downwards.
ATTCTTTGTTCATTATGGATTGCCTGTCCGAATTCATTCTGACCAGGGGAGAGACTTTGAAAGCCGGCTTATACATCATAGAAAAAGGAACGACTGCACCTCAAAGGAAGTCTGAAAAAGTATCTTCATTTATTGAAGCATCAAATTAGTGGGGTGACCTTGAATATGATCCGCTCCACAAAATTCGGCCCCTCGTAAACCACTTCAACCAACAATTCGCAGCCTTGTTTATTCCCGATCAAGTTGTCTGTGTAGACGAGTCCCTGATTACATTTTCTGGCCGTCTTGCTTTTAAACAGTTTCTCCCCAGCAAGCGTTCCAGATATGGGGTCAAGATGTATAAGCTCTGTGACAGGGTAACAGGCTATGCATATAGTTTTATGGTTTAGGAGGGAAAAGATAGTCACGTGGAGCCCCCAACTGCCCAGACTACATAGGGAGCGCTGGCAAGATTGTTTGGGACTTGGTGTCACCCTTATTTGGAAAGGGGTACCACTTGTACGTGGACAATTACTACACAAGCATGCCACTTTTTAGTCACTTGTTTGATCATGGAATTGGCGCATGTGGCACCGTGCGCCCGTGTCGTGTCTGCAGACGATGCAGATATAGGTGTGACACCTGCTATTATTGTCCCTCCTGTCCTCACCAGCCTGGTCTCTGCATTGGTGAATGTTTCTGTCGCTACCACACACTGGTGGAGTATTAGAGTAGGGTACAGCACTGCATAGTCACACATTCACAGGGTCTCCAAAGATGTCATCGCATTTTTAGAGACCCGAACCTGGAACCTTTATAGTTACAAATAAAAGTATAAAGAAAAAGTAAAAAAAAACAAAAAGATAATATAAAATAAAAAAGCCAAAAATAGTAGTAATTTTCTTGTTATTCTCTCTCTATTGTTCTCGCTCTATTGTTCTGCTCTGTTTTTTGTTTTTTTTCTTCACTGTAATGTTTTATTGTTACTGTGTTTTACCATGTTTGCTCTGCAGGTATGGTTTGCAGGTTATACTTTACTGTTTACTGTGTTTTATTGTTAACCATTATTTGCATTGCAGTTACGCCATTCAGCTGCAGCACTGATTTATTTATCTTGACAGCAACAGCGTAAATCAGCGACTCCAGCACTGTAGGAGGTGATTTCACCACCACAGTTAAAAAAAGAGCATATATGCCGAAGCATAAGGGCAGGGGTGGACATAGGGGCGGATTGCCCCTATGCTTCTGCATATATTTTTTGAATGGTGCTATGCCCATCATTAGAAGTGGGTGGATGCAGGACAGTTTTCTAATTATGGGGATACCACCGATTGATTGATTCTCTTTTTTCATTCACAGGCTGCATGAAAAAAAAGAACATTACAATATATGCCCAACAAGGACCAGCGACGTACTGGTATGTTGCTGGACTTTGAGTGGGTTTACCGGAATGATGCCTGCAGGTATAGGTATCATCTTAGTATCGTTCTTTTCAGCCGGCGGTCAGTTTTAATGTAGAAGCAATCCTAGTGGCTAATTAGTTGCTACACTGCTTTTACAAGCAGTGGGAGGGAACTCCCCCCTCCTGCCGTCTTCCAAGGCTTTCTCTGGCTCTCCTGTCCCACCGGGTAACCCGAGAATGCAGCCGGTGGTTCCGCCAGCTGACCATAGAGTTGATCAAAGACTAGAATGGCTCCAATCATCTCTATGGCCTAAGACACCAGAAGCTACGAGCATTTCATGACTTCGGTTTCGCCGGATATAAACAGTGCCATTGGGGAATTGGGAAAGCATCTTATCACACCGATCTTGGTGTGGTCAGATGCTTTAAGGGCTGAGGATAGATCTAGAGTCTAATAGACCCCACATTTTTCAAAAAAGAGTACCTGTCACTACATATTGCTATCATAGGGGATATTTAAATTCCCTGTGATAACAATAAAAATGATTTAAAAAAATGAAAAAATGAAAGGGACAGTGTAAATATAAAATAAAAAGCAAAATGAATAATTAAAAATAAAAATGCACCCCTGTCCCCCGTGTATGCGTGCAAAGGTGAACGCAAGCGTCGGTCTCATGTGGTATGTAAACAGCAATTGCACCATGCATGTGAGGTATCACCGCAAATGTCAGATCGAGGACAGTAATTCTAGTAGTAGACCTCCTCTGTATATCTAAAGTTGTAACATGTAAAGGCTTTTAAATAAGTATATAGCTTGTTGCCGATGCGCGGGTATGCGTAATTTTAAAGCAGGTCGTGTTTGGTATTTATGTACTCAGCATAAGATCATCTTTTATGTTTCACCAAACATTTTGGCAATATAGTGTGTTTTTGTGCATTAAAGTTCAAAAAAGTGTTTTTTTCCCCCAAAAAATACCTTTGAAAAATCAGATAAGATGGTGCCTGGAGGCGCGGCTTCGAGTGATTGAGGAAACATGCGGGACAATACATCTGCTTTCCCATTCTTGGATGCAGGATGATAAGTTATGTGAAAATTTAATCTGGAGAAGAACAGAGCCCATCTGGCTTGTTGGGGTTTCAGGCATTTTGCGGACCTTAGATATTTCAGATTTTTATGATCTGTGCAGATTATAACTGAATAAGTAGCCCCTTCTAACAGATACTTCCATTCTTCAAAATCCACCTTGATTGCCAGGAGTTCTCTATTACTCACATCATAGTTCCTTTTGGCTTGACTTCATTTTCAAGAACAGAAGGCTAACAGGTGAAGCAGTGCCTTTGGACCCTGTCGTTGGGTATTTACATCCAGGACATAAGGCAGGGTAGGATCCGGATGCTTGAGTTCAGTGGCGGCTGGTAAAATTTTAGGATGGGGGCGCCAGACCCCCCCTTCCTTTTTGACCCCTCCCACTTCTCATAAGCCCCACCCTTTATAGTTTCCACCCCTTGTGTCAGGAATATACAGCCCAGCATCACCAGATAGTGGTATACAGCATCACCAGATAGGAGTATACAGAGTCAACAGATAGGGGTATACACTCAGAGTCCCCATATAGCAGTATACAGAGCACAATATTACAGTATACAGAGCCCCATATCGCAGTATATAGAGCACCATATCACGGTACACAGAGCACCATGTCGCAGTATACAGAGCACCATGTCGCAGTATACAGAGCACCATATCGCAGTATACAGAACACCATGTCACAGTATACAGAGTCCCAGATAGGGAATACAGTCACCAGATAGGGGTATACAGAGTCCCGGATAGGGGTATACAGGGTCACAGATAGGGCTATACAGGGTCACAGATAGGTGTATGCAGAGCCCCAGATAGGGGCTCGTGGCGTCACCCCCAACCCCCCCGTGAAGTCGGGACAAGTCCCGCACTTACTCCATCTAATAGGCAGGCTGGCAGGCAGGCAGGACTGTGCAGAGATCGGCATGTGGAGAGCGGAGTGTTCGTGTGCAGAGGCAGCGCTTGCGGAGAGCATGCTGACAGTGGAATGCTCTGCGGAAGTCCCGGCGGAGTGCTGTGCTTGCATGAGTAATCACGCAGCCAGCACATCCTCCATAGTCCCGCTCCCACCCACAACATCCAATGACAGAGTCATTGGCTCTGATGGCTCAGGGGGCACCTGTTCAGCGCACACACATAGACTTTAATGACTAATCAATCGGCTCACTACTTGCTGTCAGCTGACAGCTAGGAGCCGAGTAAGGGGCCGGGTTGACTCTTTTTTTTCCCATGTCAGCGGCGGGGAGGCGGTGCCCAAGCGCCCCTTATACACCAGCCGCCGCTGCTTGAGTTCAGAGAAATTGTGTATGTTGCCAGGTAAGCTGAGTAACTGGAGCAATGAAGGCTACATAGTTAGTCTAGCTGAAAAAAGACACAAGTCCATCTAGTTCGACCAATAAAAGGGAAAAATAAGAATTATACAATCCTATATACACAATCATGTAGCCACAGTTGATCCAGAGGAAGGCAAACTAACCCCAGCAAAGCCCATCCTGGGTGGATGTCATATGACGTCCTCCCATTTTTGCTGCTCTGCGGGCCCCCAGGGGCCCGCATTGCGAGTATCGGGTGTGTCCCTCGGGAATCTGGCCATCCATGATCAGGGTAAAGAGCCAATGAAATTGTCTCTTTACCACGTGACCGGCTATGTGCTATCCATCCATGATCGGGGTAAAGAGCCAATGAAATTGGCTCTTTACCACGTGACCGTCTGTGTGCTATCACAGCCGGTCACTTCCGGCATAACAAAGTTTTGCCGTGCAAGCCGCTCGTGCGCGCCCCTCGGGGCACACATCGCGGCGATCGGGGTTCAGGCTTGTCCCTCGGACAAAGCCCAACCCCTATCAGGGTAAAGAGCCAATCAGATTGGCTCTATACCATGTGACCGACTGTGTTCAATCACAGCCGGTCACATGATGTCAACAAACTGCGGTAACAAGCTGTTACCAGGTCCTCCTCCTCACACACCGATGGTGTGTGAGGAGGAGATAGCGGTAACAGCTCATTACCGCTTACTGTGTACACCAGTCACACTGGTTGCCCCCCAGTAATAAAGAGGACCTGTCACCCCCATCAAAGTACCTGTCACAGCCCCTCAAAGTACCTGTCACAGCCCATCAAAGTACCTGTCACCTTCCCATCAGAGTACCCAAGTAACTGTCACCTGCCAATCAAAGTACCCGAGTACCTGTCACCTGCCCATCAAAGTACCCAAGTACCTGTTGTGATGAACGCGGGTATCAGATCGCTGCCCTCCTCATCAACGGGTGACTGAGGACCCCTCTGATCTCACACCACGCTTTACACTAACGCAACAATACCACTCTCAGCTGCTTCCAGCACAAAGATTTCCCAGCTTGTGGGACCGCCGTCTAAGTGCCAGCCGCCTGGGAGTGATTGTTACCGGGCTAATTCAAACAATTAACCCTTTCAGTGCCACCACTAACCTTTGATCCGGAGTGTTAGGTCTCCAACAATTAGCAATACCAATATGATTTTAGAATAACCACCTGTAATACACGCTGTCACCTCAGACAGTGGATATTCAGATGAGTTATTTTAAACAGTAGCGCTCATCAAAGGAACAGATTCGTTGTAGCTTGCATTAAGAGCTTTAGGGACAAGATTAACACTTTTCAGAATAAGGTTTAATAATGAAAAGGTCAAGTTTGGGTGCAGTAAAATACTTACAGAAAAATTATGTTACAAAGCAATAAGAGACATAATATACAGCAGCAAAAGATAAGACAGAAGAGAAGGTTACTTGCTTTTAAAATGTCCGTGATCAATCAGAGATTTGATGATGATCTCATGGGTTCTCGGATATTCGTTCTTTGACGGTAAGGTGAGAACTGACAGCTGTCCTTAGCATTCCCTTTTTCTCTGGGTGAAAAGGGGTGGGGCCGTATGCCCCTGACCACTTACATGGGTAAGGAGGGCCCATGGGCTGTCCAGGACGGACTGTGGAATACAATCTTCCCTAATTCACAATTTCTGTACCGAGATTTATATTTGCCAATATGTACAAGGTGCATTCCTGAAACTAATCGATTATAGTCCAGTATGAATTGTGCATTCCGACAAGTCCAAAGATGACAACCTTATCACTTCCTGTGAACCTGGGAAGAGAATAAACTATCCGTCGGTCCCCTTATAAGTGAATACTTTGCTGTTTGGGCTTGTTTAAAGCGGGATGCCTTCCCGCATACAGATATACACGTTTTATTAATATGTCACGGTCCTATAACGCGTGGCATAGTCAACGACTGTCAAGATTTGCCTGAACTACTGGGGATGGCTAGAGGCCCAACAATATCCCCTGCCACCCTCTTAAAAGGTTTGTCAATCACAGGCAAAGGTTTTAGCGGAGCCCTGTGTAAATCTCCTACCTTGCCAACTTGCTGGCAGGTAACACAGGACCGACAGTAATCAGCTATGTCCGTAAGCATGGTAGGCCAATAAAAGTTATGTATTAACCACCCCATGGTCTTAGTGATCCCCAAGTGACCTGCTAGGGGAATCTCGTGAGCCACCTTTAAGAGCTGTCCCCTGAATTGACCGGGTACCACAAGCTGCCTGTTCCCGAAATCAGCTTCGTTCCCCTCTGTAGACAAACTTTCCCTGTACAGTTTCTCTTTGTCCCAGTAAACCTTTTGTTTATCATTCTGGGCAGGGGGGCTATCAGCTAGACTCCTGAGCTGTGCCAGTGTTTGGTTTGTCTGCAGTGCTGCTTCAAAGGCTGAACCACAGGTCCCAGCAAGCAATCCTGTGGCAAATGAGGACAGCTGCTGAGGCCTAACAGAGGTGGAGTCCACTGGGTCAGAACAAGGAGAGGGCCCAGAGACCTCCTTCTGCTGTTCTGCGACCCAAGCCTATACCTTTGCAGCCCTTGCAGCACTGCAAGTGACCACCAGTATTGGTAATACATTGTCATGATTATCAACATTACATTCAACAGGTACAAGTGTAGTATCATTGGAACATACAACATTTACCTTTACAAGCAACGGTGTCTCTTCTCCTTTCTCTGAAGAAAGAGGACCTTGCATTTCCACTCCACCCTCCCCCTCCCCAGGTTGCCCAGATATCAAACCCACATCTGCACACAGTACCTTGGGAGGTCCAGAGGTTTCCGAGGGGTGTCCTCAGCAGGGGCATAATAGGAGACAAGGGTCCCCAAGTCAGCACCCAGCAACACAGCAGTGGGGATCTCCTCAGAAACTCCCACCTCTCTCATCCCATTCCCAGCAACCAAATCAATGTACACATAGGCCCAGGGTATTCAGGAACAGGTTCCCCCAACTCCGGTGAGGGTAAGGAACTTCTCAGGGATGATGTCCGTTTATTCTATCACCTCCGGTCTGACCAAGGTGACTTCAGCTCTGGTGTCCCGGAAACCTGTTACAGTCCGGTGACCCACGATAACTGGCTGCAAGTTGGCATTGGGTCCTTGAGGTCTCCCACTGACGAACAGCACAGTGGAATGGTTGGCCAGATGATGTTGTCTTCTTCTGCTCAGGGCACTGTGTTCGAAGATGGCCAGGCTTGCCACAGGAGTAACACCTGCGCGTGTCAGTCAGGGAGGGCTTGATGCCAGGGACTGCAGGTTCAGACCGCTGAGAGGCTTGGTTGGCCGGCAGAGGAGTGGTTGCCATGTGCGATTTTCCCCCTTTCCAGCCATTTGGTGGGGCCTTTGCGATGGTCCGATACCCGAGTGCTGATGAAGGTATCGGCCAGTTCTGCTGCGGCTTTAGCAGGACCGGGCTCCCGCTGTAACACAAACTGTCTGACGTCTGGAGGACAGATGTGCAACAGCTGATCTTCATTCATGAGATCTTCCAGGGCCTCAAAAGAATTGGCTTTCAGGCCCCTAGTCCACTGTTGGAGCATGATACGTAAACTGCTTACCACATCCTTTTTGCAGGGACCTAAACCATTTTCAGCACACTTACGGGGTTAGTCGATACTTCTGAATGATTGCCGCCTTTATGGCATCGTAATCTTCATCCTGCTCCTCTGGCAGGTCGACATACGGGTCCGGGGCCTTGCCTCGTAGCCCTGGCGTCAGGTACTGGGCCCATTGTGCTGGGGGCAAATGGTACTGACGACAAGTTTTTTCAAATGACAGTAGATGCACATCAATGTCACTGTCCTTTTCCATGACTGGAAATTTATCCGCTGGGCTCACAGGCAGAGAGGTGTCCCTGTGCTCTAGGGATCCGAGGTTCTGAGCCTGTCAGTGCTGCTGGAGTTTCAACATCTCCAGTTCGTGCTGACGATCAGCCTCCCTCTGCACAGCCTCTCTCTCAGCCCGGCGTTTTTTCTCTCTCAGCCGCAGCCTGGCATTCCAGAAACTGCAGGTACATCCCAGGATCCGTTTTGCTGAGCGCTGTAGTGTTTCCTGCAGTTGAGGAGTTGCTGGTTGCATGCAATCTGGGGCTGGCCTGCTCCTGCTGTGGCCTGGAGGGGACATTCAGTGGTATTCCCGTGTCAGTCTCTGTGTGCCTATCCTGTGAGGCTGTTGAGTCTAAACCACTTGCCTCTGGAGTATCGGGAACCCCTCAGCTTCAAGTTCCCCTGAGTTCTGGTCTGCTTGGATAGCATACTCCTGAAGGGCCTTTATCAGTCCTTCACGAGTTTTGTTACTGGCGTCAAGGCCTCTTGTTGTACACTCAGCAGTTAGGTCATCTTTTGTTCATCTTCTTATATCCTGATGCCCCAGACATTTTGCAATCAGAAAAGATAGAACAGAAAGCAGAGATAGAAAGAAGCTGTAGGAAGGAGTTGTTGCTGTATGTCTCTTTAAAAAAATAAATATGCACCAGCTTGTCTCTAAGGACTGTTTCCCAAAGGGTACAATCCTTTAGTGCAGAGCTAATTCCTAACAATGCACTGAATGCACTTAAGGTAAAACTATCCAACCGCTGCCAACCAATATGTGATTAATGTGGGTATCAGATCGCTGCCATCCTCACCGACAGGAGACTGAGGACCCCCCCCCGATCTTACACCGCGTTTGTCACTAATGCAACAATACCACTCTCAGCTGCTTCCAGCACAAAGATTTCCCAGCTTGCGGGACCACCGTCTAAGTGCCAGCCGCCTGACAGCGATTGTTACTGGGCTAATTCAAACAATTAACCCTTTCAGTGCCACCACTAACCTTTGATCCGGAGTGTTAGGTCTCCAACAATTAGCAATACCAATATGATTTTAGAATAACCACCTGTAACACACGCTGTCACCACAGACAGGGATATTCAGATGAGTTATTTTAAACAGTAGCGCTCTTCAAAGGAACAGATTTGGTGTAGCTTGCATTAAGAGCTTTAGGGACAAGATTAACACTTTTCAGAATAAGGTTTAATAATGAAAAGGTCAAGTTTGGGTGCAGTAAAATATTTACAGAAAAATGATGTTACAAAGCAATAAGAGACATAATATACAGCAGCAAAAGATAAGACAGAAGAGAAGGTTACTTGCTTTTAAAATGTCCGTGATCAATCAGAGATTTGATGATGATCTCTTGGGTTATCGGATGTTCGTTCTTTGATGGTAAGGTGAGAACTGACAGATGTCCTTAGCATTCCCTTTTTCTCTGGGTCGTATGCCCCTGACCACTCACATGGGTAAGGAGGGCCCGTGGGCTGTCCAGGGCAGACCATGGAATACAATCTTCCCTAATTCACAATTTCTGTACCGAGATTTATATTTGCCAATATGTACAAGGTGCATTCCTGAAACTGATCAATTATAGTCCAGTATGGATTGTACATTCCGACAAGTCCAAACATGACAACCTTATCACTTCCTGTGACTCTGGGAAGAGGATAAACTATCCGTCGGCCCCCTTATAAGTTAATACTTTGCTGTTTGGGCTTGTTTAAAACGGGATGCCTTCCCGCATACAGATATACATGTTTTATTAATATGTCATGCTCCTAACTGTAGTTATGAACTGTGGGTATTTTATTTAAGTTTTAGGCATGAGGTGGGGTCGCTGGCAGGTCATGGTGTTCTGTGTCCCTGTTTATGACCCTCGTAAATTCTGAGCCGCTTTTTGTGCCATGCTTGGTAGGTTTTATAGTTGGCCAGCACAAACAGACATCCTGCTCATGTAGTTAAGATAACAATTCCTTTTTAAAGTGGCTTTTTTTGGAATTTCCACATGGAACAGTTAGGAGGGTGTGTGTGAGGTATCTGTACTGGGTGATTGTTAGGTTAAAACTGACATGGAGTCATCTGAACAAAATGGTGCTAGTTCTGAGTGTGTCTCACACCTGATATCATCACACCTGTCACCAGCCCATCAGAGTACCCCGAGTACCTGTGACCAACCCATCTGAGTACCCGAGTAATTGTAACCAGCCCATCAGAGTACCTGAGTACCTGTCACCAGTCCATCTGAGTACCTTTCACCAACCCATCTGAGTACCCTAGTACCTGTCACTAGCCCATCTGAATACCCTCACTAGCCCATCTGAGTACCCTAGTACCTGTCACTAGCCCATCTGAGTACCCTTGTACCTTTCACTAGCCCATCTGAGTACCCGAGTACCTGTCACTAGCCCATCTGAGTGCACCAGTACCTGTCACCAGCCCATCTGAGTACCCGAGTACCTGTCACCAGCCCATCAGAGTAGCCAAGAACTTTTTACCTGCCCATCAGAGTACCCGAGTACCTTTTACCAGCCCATCAGAGTACCCGAGTACCTTTTACCAGTCCATCAGGGTACCTATCTGCAGCCCATAAGAGTACCTGAGTACCTATCTGCAGCCCATGCCTCATAAAATATACATTGGGGTGTTTGCTTTCCAAAATGGGGTAATTTTGTGGGTAATTCCACTGTCCTGGTGCTCCAGGACCTTCAAAAGTGTGATAGGTAAGAATGAAATTAGATGTGTAATTTATGCTGCTAGAACGCCTGAAGGTACCACTTCAATGTTGGACCTCTCTATGTGGCCGGGCTGAGTAAAACTCTCACACATGTGGTATCACCATACTCAGGACAAGTAGCAGAATATATTTTGGGGGGTATTTTTTGCTATATACATGCTATGTGTTAGAAATATATAAATTGACAACTTTGTGTAAAAAAATAAGTTTTCATTTTCTTTCCACATTTTGCAAAAACTTGAACCGTACAAAAGACTCATAATTAGTGTTGAGCGAACCCGGACTGTAACGTTCGGGTCCGTACCGAATCAGAAAACATGCCAAGTTCAAAAACGTTTTACACCTTTCTTTTACTTTTGAATAAAAAAATGTGTTTCAACAGTTAAATATATAAAGATTGTGTATCGTACATATATCGTTTTTTATGGGGGGTTTTATATAAGACGATGAACAGGACTCATACCACTATGGTGTACACACTCTCAAAATGAGTCGGGCCGGTGTATCTCTCCAGGTTGTAACTTCACCATGGAAGTCCGCAAGATCGTCGTATTTAATGTGTAGATTAAAGTAAGAATGGATAGTGTGAAAACTTCCAGGACCTCGTGGTCCTGTCACCTTAATGGGTGTTTTAA
>BLSH010459336.1:766546-778685 GCA_018402905.1 Glandirana rugosa | reverse complement strand
AAGACATATTGTACGTGGATTTCATTAAAGGACGTCCATCAAAAGTTGTCAATAATTCACCATGGTTAACATTCACAATAACATTTGCAGTGTGTTCATCACATTGTGCACAAATATTATACATCACCATATCCTCGTTGATTTTTTCCTATTTCAACCTCTTGTTCAATCCCATACAGATCTTGGAAGCGTCTAGGAACAAATCAAATCTGGTTCCTTCTGTTTTAACGAAAAAACGTATAAAACAATCATTAATGTTGTATTCTAAAGTATCATACTTCATTACAATCACCAATCAAGACAATACATAGACATACATCTCCAGTGATCATTTACTGTTGTCCTATCTTATACTGTTACTCTTCGCTTGCTCATACATTTAACATGTTATACAGAACTTGTCTAATCAGCTATTTTGTTCAAATGACTGGCAGAAAAAGGTACAGCTAGGTTTTTATCAGTGGGTGGCGCCTTCTGCCTTTCCACGCCCAGTAGGCTGGAATGGAGAACTAAACATTTAAATAATTATAATAATCATGGCTGCTTTTAGGAATTTAAAGGGTGTCGTCGCAATCAGCCTTTTCTTTGTTTAAACTGAATCCTAGAGTTACAAAGTTAAAAACTAACCGTTTCAATTAGGATTGTATTTTTTGCAACATAATTAAACATTTTCCTTGGTCTTATATATCGCACGCATTTGAACATTACATTTAACAATATATTGCTTATTTCTTGGATGTTCAGAACTTTCCTTCTTCACGGACAGGCACAATCTATTGAGGGTGGGGGGATGCTGCAGTCTTTCTCTTTCTCTCTCCTCTCTTTACACAAGCACAAGCATGTAAAGAGGGTGGGGGAAGAATTCCCACAGACTGTAGGCATTTCTCCCTTAAACTTACAAAGACTTTCTGACAAAAGCTTCTATCTTTCTCATGTGCCATTTTATCAGTTCCAGTACCTACAATATAACCCTTATGTATTTCTCACTTTTCTCATTTACAACTTTATAGAACTTTTTCTTCAGTTTCATTATTTAACTTTTCCAATGTTAAACTCACATAAACGCACAAACATAAGTGACAAAACGTATTTTACAAATCATACTAAGTATTACCTATAAGGTAACCTTGTCATTTTATATAGACAATACAAACAAGCATCATGTCCATTAGCTAGCTTCAAACAATTCAGGCATACACATAACAATCAATCTGAGCGGTCAGCTCATCATTTTCAATATTCAAACAAGTCTCACTGCTCTGAAATTTTTACAATCCAGAGACCAATGCTGTTACTTGCAAATTGAAGCTTCTTGAAGATATAACAGTTTCATTTGTATATCAGTCTCTCGCCCAATTTATCAAGCAAAAGCAAAATCGCAAGCCGGTGTCCAGTCAACACCTAAACAAAAATCTGTTTGCACCTGATCACCTAAAGGCACCTCAAATAAGCCAGCAAAGTATCTGATACATTTCCTACGCTTTCTGAATGTACTGTGGCTCACAATACAAGTACACAACATTAAACCTAGCACAATTCTGCATCATTTTTGTATCTCTTATTTGCAAAAATCGACCCCACTTCTGGTACCAAATCTCTTGTCATGTTTTTGGGGTTGTGTTCGATATGTGCAAAGAGAGATCGCTCAAATACTTAAAAGTATAACATTTATTACAAAGTAATGACAGATACAGATAAAGAAAAGATCAAGAATACTTAACTAAAGGTGCTTGTTTCCCGCCATGGGTCCCTGGCATAGGTGACCGGGACCAGACACTGGCCTCATGGCGTGAAACTAACTCATATAGGTTTTGGCTGTGGTAATATAGACCACCCCCAGCCAACACCCTGGTAATATGACCCCTCAAGGACTTGACCAGTTAACAATAGCATTCCTTTGGTATAAGGTAAAGATATGCTCCTGTCCTTATATGGTCCTTTGAATAGGATTTGGAGGCCTAGAATTAATTTGTGAGCCACAATATGAAACAATAATAAGGTAATATGAAATATACAATTTCTCCAATACATACCAGTCAGAAAACTGCTCTTAAAGATTAGGTACAATGGTCTGGCAATAACTTGGCTGAGTTCCTTAAGGACCCTCGGGTGTAAGCCATCTGGTCTCGGTGACTTATTAGTGTTAAGTTTTTCAAGCCTATTCCTAATTTTATCCTCAGTTAGCCATGAGGGTGCTTCCTGTGACATGTCGTGAGGACCAACATTGTAGTTCTGAATAATTGAGCCCCCCGTTTCTTTCGTGAATACTGAGGAGAAAAATAAGTTTAACACCTTTGCCATTTCTCCATCCTTTGTAACCAGATTACCTTCATCATTCTTTATAGGGCCAATATGATCTGACCTCCCTTTCTTACAGTTTATATACTTAAAGAATTTCTTGGAATTCTTTTTACTCTCAGCTATGTGTCTTTCATGTTATACCTTAGCCGCCCTGATTGCACCCTTACATTCCTGATCGTGTATCTTATAGATATGGAAATCTGACAGAGACTTCTCAGCCTTGTATTTTTTGAAGGCCTTCTCCTTTGCTTTTATGTGTGCCTTTACGTCAGAGTTAAGCCATCCTGGTCTTTTATTAGCTCTTTTAAACGTATTTCCCGTTGGGATACACTGGCTAATACCTTTGTTTAGTGTGTTCTTGAAGCACTCCCATTTTTCCCCTACATTCATTGTTCCTAGAATTTTATCCCAACTAACATCTTCCAGCAAGGAGCATAGTTTATGGAAGTTGGCTCTCTTAGAATTCAGTGTCTTTGTATTCCCCTTATGTTTCCTAATTGTGTAATGTGTAATGAAACTAATTGACCTGTGATCGCTATTTCCTAGATTGACACTTACTTCCACATCTGTGATCAGGTCTGTGTTGTTAGTAATCAGAAGGTCTAATAATGCTTTTTTTCTTGTTGGTGCATTTACCATCTGACCCATGAAATTGTCCTGTAGGACATTTAGGAAACGGCGAGCCTTAGCTGAATGTGCAATACCTTCTTCATAATCAATATCTGGATAATTAAAATCCCCCATTATAATGACACTTCCCATCCTTGACGCTATTCCAAACTGCGATAGGAGGTCCGCCTCCCCCTCCTCCCTCTGTTTAGGGGGCCTATAGCATATTCCCAGTATTACTTTCCCCCTGTTATCTTCCCTTTGTAGCTCTACCCATAAGGCTTCAACTTCCTCCCTAGATCCACTAGTAATGTCACCCCTCACATTTACTTGTACGTCATTTTTTATATACAGGCATACCCCTCCACCTTTTTTGCCCTCCCTATCCCTGAAATATAGGTAATACCCCTGAATGGTAGCCAGCCAATCATGAGAGCTGTTGAACCAAGTCTCTGAAATTCCCACAAAATCGAATTCCTCTTCGTACAGTAGCAACTCTAGCTCTCCCATCTTGTCCGCCAGACTCCTGGCATTAGTGAACAAGCCACATAGTTTTGTCCGGACGCCTACTGATTCCTTGCTGAAGATAGAGAAACCTATCTCTCTGCTCCAAAGGTATGATGGCCCTCCTAATTGAGGAGTATCAGAAATGTTCCAAAGATTTGTTCAAAGAAATTGAGTCGATTGCTGCACAGTTGACCACATTCAAACAATACACAAATTATCCTCAATTCAAAAAAGAACTAGGTGAACATCTGGAAAAGTTTAATAGAGATGTACTAATTAAGAAAGAAAGGAAATTTTACAGAGATCTTAATGCTTTTAGAGAAAATAGGGCATATAATTGGAAATCAACCCATCCAAGAGCAAAACTGGGTCATAAGAAACAAAGTAAAGTAAATGATGAATCTGATGTTTCTTCTATCTCATCTGTCTCCTTCTCCTCTAAAGGTTCCTTCAAAAAGTTTAAACAATCACGAAAAGCAAAAAGAGAGTCCCGAAGTGGGGACTCTCAAGAAAGAGATCACAAGAAACGCATCACGGAGTCTACCAATTCTACACCTTCGCAAACAGCGTCACGCTTGGTGTCAGGTAACACTACTTCAGGTGGTGGGGATCTTTCTTTTCCCTTTTCTTCACATGCGCACACTCTATATTCTACTATCCAAACGCAGGATTCTAAATCTACACCATTATCAGATAGTAACACTAATGAGGTGGATTTTTTAGATGCGATAGTATACCAGCCACTATCTCACCTCACCATGTATTTGTAACACAGCCAAATCCACATACAAATAATATCAAGGTAGTGAATCTTTTAGATTACAACCTTACAGATATAGAGAAAGATGTTTTAAGTAAAGGATTACGTTTTTGTCCTAGCGCCAATCTCAATAAATTTGAAGTAATTAAAGACCTTCAACTATTTGCTAGGAAAATACTATTAAAACAACTATATTCCAAAAACAAATTGAAAGACCAGGAAATGAGTACTCAAGAATTGGAAGCTATTGAGACAATGATCGCATTAGTAGATGAAAACGAATCCATCCAGGCTCTAAAAACTACAACAGACTCTCATGACAACATCTCACAAGCAGAACGCAACGCTTTAAAAACACTAGCGGAGAAAATCCGCTTATCACAATAAAACCTACTGACAAAGGAGGCAACGTGGTTGTTTTAAACAACCATCACTATGTAGAGATGTGTATGGCAATTCTCAACAACCCTAGCTGGTACTGTAGAATTCCTGTTTCTAAAGTAGTTCGTTTTCAAAAACAATTTTACTTACTGACAGATTCAGCTTATGCCCACTGCATTATTTCCAAAAGCGAATGGGAATTCATACAGACACCATGGCCCCGAACTCCAACATTTTACTCCCTCCCTAAACTGCACAAAAGCCTGAGCCACCCCACTGGGAGGCCAATTATCTCAGGTAATGGATCCCTAACTGAAAATTTGAGCAAATGGATAGATCAGTTTTTGCGCCCATACGTAAAAAACATACCCAGTTACATCCAGGACACAATGCATTTTCTACAAAATATTGAGGGATTGTGCGTACCCCCCAGGTTGTCGCTGGTAGAGATAGACATGGAGGCACTGTACAGTTTCATACCTCACACGAAAGGCCTGGCATATATACAACACATCTAAATTCAAAATAGTCACTTTGAGCGCAAACAAATCAACTTTGTGCTCGATGCTTTAGAATTTGTGTTGAGCCACAACTTTTTCACGTTCAATGGTTCCCACTTCCTCCAGGTACAGGGCGTAGCAGTGGGGACCTGCTGTGCCCCGTCCTACGCCAATCTGTACCTGGGGTAGTGGGAACGAATGTTGTCACATTCGGAAGAAATGATGCCCTTTATGAACAACGTGGTTCTAGGTTATCGATATATTGACGATATCTTAGTGGTATGAGACGGACCTACAGAAAATCTTGAACCGTTCCTACAAGCCCTTAACAACAATTCCTTCAATTTGAACTTCACCATGTGTCATGATCCAAATATAATCACATTCCTTGATGTCTATATTGAGAAGGGGAAAGATGGGCTCCTCACCAGTAGACTTTACCGCAAACCCACAGCAGGTAACTCTTTGTTACATGCAAACAGCTTCCATCCGAAGCCACTACTTCACTCCATACCATATAGTCAATATCTAAGGGTACGGAGAAACTGTACTGATGAGGGCACCTTCAAAAAGGAAGCAGACTCGTTAAGAACTAGGCCGAAAGCTCGTGGATACTCAAACACATGTTTAAAAAAAGCTTTTAGAAAGGCTTGTATGAAGGGTCGACACGATCTTCTGTAAAAAACAAACTCCATGTCCAAAAAAGATAACCCTTTACGTATTGTAATAGGATACTCCAAACAACATCATATGGTTGGGTACTTTTAGATGTGGGGGCTGTAACTTTTGTCAGAACATAAATATGCATCCCACCACCTTACCAAATGGGGAAATTTACAAACCCCAACATTTTGCCAATTGTGGCGCAAAGTGGGTGGTATACCACCTCCTTTGTGAATGTTCAGGGTTTTAAGTCAGCAAGACGATTCATGAATTCCGGTCATGGGCCTACAGACATCTTATGTCTATGAAAAAATGTGACAGCGAATTACCACTAGGCAGACATGTTATTCACAAACACCTTATTCTGGATAGAGTACATATGGGGGTGAGAGGAGGGGATTTCAATAAAATCCTGCTCCAGCACGAACAAAAATGGATTTTCCGTTTGAATGCTACAACCTATCCAGGGTTAAATGAGGCAATATCATATAAACCCTTTCTAGAAGGATTTGCGTCAGGGGGTCATGAGTTGGAATAAAGTTAGATAATATAAAAAAATCCCCTCCCTTCTACGGGAATTTAACCCTGGCCACCAATCCCTTTAACCGCGAGTTCCTATTTTAATTTGCTGACAACCTATTATGAAAAAGTGAACATTCTACCATTGACAGGCATTATCATGCCATTGTCAGTCCATCAATCTACATCTAACCTCTTACGCCTTTTTCAGATGAGGGTATCTCTTCCTGTATCTTGACTCTTACATCTCTTGATGTATTTTTTATATATATATATATATATATATATATATATATATATATATATATATTTTTTTTTTTTTTTTTTTTTTTTATATATATATAGATGTTCAGTAGATGCTTTGTTTTTCTGGTATCTTGTCATAGTCATAGTTGAGCCGGTGTACCAGGGCATTTCCAGCAAAGCCCTACATCACTATTTGTTAAACCTGAGGTCCTGATTCATTCCATTAGGAGTAATTTGTATACAGTGATCTAGAATGTTTATGTGCGTTCTTGACTTTGCGCGCATATTTAAAACGCAGTGCATGCTGGATCCTTTTCCTTTTCTCTTTTCCCCCCATTATTCTCCTGTTTATGCCTAAAGACCGCTCCAGATCCTCAAGATGTTATGTCCCGGTTTTTAGCTGTGGCCTGGCTCCCTTTATGTTTAATTCATAGGACACTATACTATTCTTTATGGCCACAAGATGGAGCTCCGTATACTTGAATTCCACAGGACTTTTCTCTGACATGGTACCTTTTATGGGCAGGCCGCTTCTAGACATAATATAGAAGCCTCGTTCGGTGCTGTGTCATTTGCGGTGGAACCTATGCACGTTCCCTTATGACGCCCATCACGTCACTTCCATAGAGACGCACACGCCCCCTCCTTACACGAGGGGACACCGGGGATGGCGTCCTAGGTTGGAGCGGCCATTACCACATGGCAGAGCGTCTCCATCTTCCTCACAGCGATTCGGGCACGGATGGGAATTGAGCTTAGAGGGGGTGTGTCTGCGCCCAGACTCTCAGGGATCAACATTGACCAATTGGAACCCCCTGAAGCATATTCAGGTGCATGGCCTTATGTTTTTTTTTTTAAGGTAAACTTTATTTGGGTTTGCAGACAAATATCACATTTCAGGTCACCTCAGATACAACACAGGCTTGAACAGAGTCTATAACCTAAGCAGATATGCATTGTACACTTACAGCGCGGAATTCAACGTTCAGTAAATGCAACAATAAATCATTCACAAAATCAGAATTCTGCCTCATCCATTATTGCTTACATTGCTCAATGAACCAATGCAAATAAGAGTCAATCGTGTTACTGAGTTATCTTCTAGTCCCTCAGGCAATTCCCAGACCCTATGACATTCCAAGTTTTAAACCTCAACATCCCATGACACCGAAGCAACCCACCCCGTCCATATTTTCCCAATTTTTTTGGGGCACCCTCTGGATAGAGATGTAAGTTTAAACTTAGGAAGCTCTTTATTGACCAGTTCCACCCAGAATCGAACAGTGGGAGATGTCAGTTCCTTCCATTTAAGCGCAATAGCCTTTTTTGCATAAAAAAATAGGATTCGTAGTAGGGCTTTTTTATCGTTAGTAATCTCTTCCTACCCAAACTCCCCCAGAAGACATCTAGCTGGTGAATATATGTTGGGCAGAGCTAGCTTATTTTCAATAAAATGTAAGACCTCCTTCCAGAACATCTCCACCACAGGGCACTGCCATACCATGTGGAAGAAATCGCCCTTCACATGCTGGCATCTCTGGCATCTCTGGCAAGCAGGTGTGTTCCTTCTACCCATTTGGTACAGTGGCGAGGGGGTATAGTAAACTCTATGCAAGTAACGAAATTGTGTCAGTTTTTTTCCTGGAGGAGATGACTGACAACAGGATAGTATCCGTTATCTCCGTCCAGGAATCCTCCTCCAGGGATGGGATATTTGAACTCCAGTGATTGATCACCCTCTCCATCCCGGCTGTGGAGGGGGCCATCAAAAGGAGGTAATATATAGAGACAAGCTTAACATGGTCTTCCTCAAACATTAGCTTTTCTAGCTCCGTGGGAATAAGTGTTACCTGAGATAAACCAAATTGTGCCGCTACTGCGTGCCTCAACTCTAGATACCCATAGAACCACTTTGTGGGGATCCTGTATTCTAGTTGGAAGTCTTTAAATGTTTTGAAAGTTCCATCCGTGAACAGCTGATGGGCATACCTCAGACCATAGTCCTCCCAACGCTGTCCATCCTGCATCTTATACAGCTCAGGAAGCTGATGGTTATGCCAGAGGGGAGCATTAGGAGACAAGCTCAGGGAGGAGCCACCCACCCTCTTGTTACAGAGATGAAATATTTTATAAGAGAGCTTGAGTAGGTCCGCTCCCACCTCTGGATAAGAGAATAATGAGCTTCTGCGATTATATAACCCATAAAATAGGGAAATAGTGCTGCATCCCAGGGAAAGTTACACACAACAAAATATTCGGCCCAATGGGATTTTCTACAGCACTATATTACCCAAAGAAGTATTTAACGAGTATATAGTAAAGTACAAAAGTTTATTACATCCTGATTAAAATATCACATGGAAGAGTGACATATAAAAGCAAGAAACAAGAAAAGGTAAGAACTGCTATGATCGTGTTCAAACAGTGTTAGGACAGAAGGCCAGCAAGGCCCGTAGTATGGCCTGATAGTTGCTGGTAGACTGTAGTTCCAACATGTTTCGAAGTTTGGAATTTACTAGTTTGACTTCTTCTTCAGGGAAAGCAACCAACACTGTTTATACATAGGTTCTGCAAAATAACAAGTATAAGTACAGTAGAAGTTTACAATAGCTGTAACAATAGTATACCACAGAAGGGAGACAACATTGTATATACATACATGTGACTATCAAATATGGACATGCGTTGGCCCCAAGGAGGCAGCACCCGACCAAGCACCTACCCGGTTCATATAGGATACAAGGTATATACGGTGGGTGGAGGATTGTTGCCAATGTGTGTCCCCCTCAGGAAGTGCCCAGTTGAGCAGACATGCAGCCCAGGGGCAAAGAATGAGGACCCACGAACGGACCCAGCCGGGCCCCTCCTCCCCCACGAGAACCAAAACCGAAAAAGGACGGTGGCTGTCCCCACACTCAATGGCTCTATAATATGGAGTGGCAGAAAAACAAAAGTAAATGTAGATAAATCCTAACATATAGCGAAGTAACATGGATAATAATGATAAGGGAATCTCACAATTAGTTAGGCCCAATCTCCACTCACTGTCACCAGGAAGTGTCCAGGGGCCGGGAGAGTAGGCCGGTGTCAACACCTATGGCCAAAGTGGGCCTGTAAACAAATGGTAACCGTAAGAGAAAGTATAGACAAACAGGGGATAGGCACCGTGTCCCAATCCTCTATGTAATTTTGAAGTCTCAGGGAGAAGGAGACAATAGGCCAAACAAGAAGCTTACCACTATTCATATCAAGAAAGGAGTTGTAGTGCTCAATGGCCACGCCGTCCGGAGGTATGAGACCTCTGGTGTGGCAACAGCGCACCAAAAGACATATAAAGACCTGACTGACCAATCAGGACTAAGAGGTGCGTCTGTAGAGTGAAAAAATGAACGGGATTGGTTGTAAGGGAAGGGCGGGATCAATACAGATCACGCATACCCTCCGCCAATACCACCAAGCCGTAAACAGAACCACGTAGGAAGAACCACCTCATCCTGCTTGGTTCCCTGCCATGGTGGTGTCAGGCGCACGATGACGTCATGCGCCTTGCGTGGCAGCATCCGACGTCACCACGGCACCGGCGCACGCACTGATGTCGCAGCCTGAGCCGATGGAGGGGGCGGAAGCTGAGGCTCACCGGAGCCACAGAAAACGGTCCCACTAGCTGCAGTGCCAGCTGAGGGGCCCACGTGTGCCATGGGGGAAGGTGCCAACAGGCGGGCCGAGACAGTGAGTCCGAAGCGGGAATCAAACCGCCCCACCGCGGCAACCCGACCAACAATAAGCACCAAGTTCTCTTAGTCAGGGAGGGGGGGGGAGAGGAAACTACAAAGCAACTCATCGCAATCAACAATCCCACAATTTGACACAGTACAACATATTGTTTACAAGGATTATAAACCAGGGGGCAAGTTGGTATCTCTAGCTGTAAATTAATAAAAGTTAAGGACTTCCCCATATGGGCATAACCATGCTGCTGTCTGGAAAATATCAGGGTACTAAGACCAAAGAACCACCAGGGTATCCAGGCAGGCCCCCAACCACCCAGGAGCCAATGCATACCCATTTACAAAACCATCACGGTAAGGGAACGGGAGAGGGAGGGAAAAAAAAACACAATGGTTTGTAAAACGCAACAACCCTGATGTACAAATTACTGACATGAATAATACAAAAAAGTTCAATGTAATAAATAACGGTCAAAATGTCCTGATGAAAAACCTGGAAGAAAAGGTTTGAAATTCATTGTACCATTTCAACCCTGGAGGGACTGTGGCATTAAGGTTCGAAATCCACCTAAGTTCACGCTGTAAGAGTAATTTGTCAATATCAACACCACGTGGGTTGGCATGTATCCGATCCAGGGCCACAAACGTGACCGTGGGCATGAGTCCCCGGTGTACTAAATTGACATGGCGGCCAAGGGGAGTATCAACATTCCTCTTCCTCATATTCAAGATTGGGTGGCTTATTCGTCGGCGAAACCGCTGTATAGTCTTGCCGATGTAAAAGCAGCCACATCTGCATAATAGTAAATAGACCGCTCCTGTGATCTGACAATAAATAAAGTGTTTGGGTTTGAATAGTTGGTGATTGGGTAATATAATCCATTTTCTTGTGTCCATATATTGGCAATGTGAGCACGTCCCACATCTAAAGGTGCCCCAATGGGAACAGGGGTCACCCCGAGTGTGGACTGCGTGCTCACTGTGCACCAACATATCCCCTATCGAGGTAGCCCTCCAGTATGAAATGAGGGGATTGGGAGGTACGAAGGAGTCTACTACAGGGTCCAACGTAAGAAAGTGCCAATGTCTTTGAAGAATACGTCTAATCTGATTGTGATGGCTATTGAATCGGGTGATGATTCTGTTAACCGGGAGGGTCCCTTCATCCACCCTAGGCTTGTATAGCAGTTCATGTCGGGGCTGGTGGATCACTTTGTTAAAGGCTTTAGATAAGGATTTTTTACTGTATCCTTGAAGAAGGAGGCGGGACCGTAAGGCCTGTGCCTCCCTCAAGAAGGTATCATTGTCAGTAAAATTACGTTTAATTCTAAGATATTGACTATACGGGATGGAGTTGATAAGCGATCGGGGTGGGCACTGGAGGCATGGAGAATATTGTTACCCGCCGTGGGTTTCCGATATAGGGCGCATGATATGTTGCCCTCACTATCTTTGAGGATTTGGACATCAAGGAACATTTACCCGGATAACTCTCGGAGGTCGTTAAAGAACTCCGGGATTTGTCCTTGGGTAAGTTAGAAAGGAAATGATACTGTGTAGTATTTAGAAGTTAATACAAGGAACTACAGGTTTAGGAGTTTCTATCACTCCCGTTGTATAGTACGCGGGATATAGCCTTTGGGTGCCGCCCATTGTTATAAGAGGTACGGAGGTCACGGGTGGGGCTAGCGAATAGTTGAGGTAGGGCATATCAGTTATAGAATCTTAATTTGCATTAAAATGACTGTTACTATGGAAGAACTCCCTCCGTGTCCGGAATGCCAGGGCGGAGGAAGAAGTTCCTATGTCATTTTTTAGGAATAGATTTCGGAAATTGTTTCACTAGGTGGTCGGGGCTGTACTTGACGATATGTTCGGATCCCACCTACTTCCCTGGGAGGGCCAATTGTCTTAGTAGTGGGCTA
>BLSH010459336.1:734876-752644 GCA_018402905.1 Glandirana rugosa | reverse complement strand
ATAACACCAAATTTAACACACCTGCTCCCCATTCACACCTGAGACCTTGTAACACTAACAAGTCACATGACACTGGGGAGGAAAAATGGCTAATTGGGGCCAATTTGGACATTTTCATTTAGGGGTGTACTCACTGTTATACAAGCTGTACCCTGACTACTTTACATTGTAGCAAAGTGGCATTACTTCAGTGATGTCACATGAAAAGATATAATAAAATATTTACAAAAATGTGAGGGGTGTACTCACTTTTGTGATATACTGTATATGCAGTGCATTTGGGGGTTTACAGTATATAGTAAACTTCAGGTGGTGTATTAATATATATATATATATATATATATATATATATATATATATATATATATATATATATATATATACAGTGCATTCCATGTTGACTATATATACAGTGCATTCCTCCTGAATCTTGATGATGCTAGCTTCCAACAAAATTTTGGGTTTAGGGTACCACCAACACCCAAGGTCCGATTTTTTTCTGCACCTGTTTGACTGGGGCATGTCATTATACTTTTTGAAATAATTTTTTACAGGAGGGTCCGTTCCTGCACCCAACAAGAGTAACTGTGAGGGGTTACAGTGTTCTGCCACCCCAACACTCAAGGTCCAATTTTTCTGCACCTGTTTGACTGGATCAGGTCATTACAATTTTATAGAGTGCAGTCCCCGTAGTATATGTAATACAGTTCAGACTATAATGTGCAGTCAGTGTAGTATGCAGTCAGGTCCATAAATATTGGGACATCTACACAATTCTAATCTTTTTGGCTCTATACACCACGACAATGGATTTGAAATTAAACAAACAAGATATGCTTTAACTGCAGACTTTCAGCTTTAATTTGAGGGTATTTACATCCAAATCAGGTGAACAGTGTAGGAATTACAAACAGTTGGTATATGTGCCTCCCACTTTTTAAGGGACCAAAAGTAATGGGACAGATTAACAATCATAAATCAAACTTTCACTTTTTAATACTTGGTTGCAAATCCTTTGCAGTCAATTACAGCCTAAAGTCTGGAACGCATAGACATCACCAAATGCTGGGTTTCATCCCTGGTGATGCTCTGCCAGGCCTCTACTGCAACGTCTTCAGTTCCTGCTTGTTCTTGGGGCATTTTCCCTTCAGTTTTGTCTTCAGCAAGTGAAATGCATACTCAATCGGATTCAGTTCAGGTGATTGACTTGGCCATTGCATAACATTCCACTTCTTTCCCTTAAAAAACTCTTTGGTTGCTTTCACAGAATGCTTCGGGTCATTGTCCATTTGCACTGTGAAGCGCTGTTCAATGAGTTCTGAAGCATTTGGCTGAATATGAGCAGATAATATTGCCCGAAACACTTCAGAATTCATCCTGCTGCTTTTGTCAGCAGTCACATCATCAATAAATACAAGAGAACCAGTTCCATTGGCAGCCATACATGCCCACGCCATGACATTACCACCACCATGCTTCACTGATGAGGTGGTATGCTTTGGATCATGAGCATTTCCTTTCCTTCTCCATACTCTTCTCTTCCCATCACTCTGGTACAAGTTGATCTTGGTCTCATCTGTCCATAGGATGTTGTTCCAGAACTGTGAAGGCTTTTTTAGATTTTGTTTGGCAAACTCTAATCTGGCCTTCCTGTTTTTGAGGCTCACCAGTGGTTTACATCTTGTGGTGAACCCTCTTTATTCACTCTGGTGAAGTCTTCTCTTGATTGTTGACTTTGACACACATACACCTACCTCCTGGAGAGTGTTCCTGATCTGGCCAACTGTTATGAAGGGTGCTTTCTTCACCAGGGAAAGAATTCTTCAGTCATCCACCACAGTTGTTTTCCGTGGTCTTCCGGGTCTTTTGGTGTTGCTGAGCTCACTGGTGCATTCTTTCTTTTTAAGGATGTTCCAAACAGTTGATTTGGCCACACCTAATGTTTTTGCTATCTCTCTGATGGGTTTGTTTTGTTTTTTCAGCCTAATGATGGCTTGCTTCACTGATTGTGACAGCTCTTTGAAACTCATATTGAGAGTTGACAGCGACAGATTCCAAATGCAAATAGCACACTTGAAATGAACTCTGGACCTTTTATCTGCTCCTTGTAAATGGGATAATGAGGGAATAACATACACCTGGCCAAGGAACAGCTGAGCAGCCAATTGTCCACTTACTTTTGGTCCCTTAAAAAGTGGGAGGCACATATACAAACTGTTGTAATTCCTACACCGTTCACCTGATTTGGATGTAAATACCCTCAAATTAAAACTGAAAGCCTGCAGTTAAAGTGCATCTTGTTCGTTTCCATTGTGGTGGTGTATAGAGCCAAAAAAGATTCGAATTGTGTCGATGTCCAAATATTTATGGACCTGATTGTATATAACAGTGTATTGAAGTGGTTAAGGGGAACCCTATGACAGAATTAGGAAAAAAAATGGCATGGGGTCCCTCCAAAATACATACCAGGCCCTTTGGGTCTGGTATCGATTTTAAGGGGAACCCCGTGCCAAAATTTAAAAAAAATTGCGTGGGGGCCCCCCCAAAATCCAAACCAGGCTCTTAGGGTCTGGTATGGATTTTAAGGGGAACCCTGTGACCAAACTTTAAAAAATTTGCATGGAGGTCACCCCCAGTGACGTAACCGAGTGACCCCTCCCGCTTCTGACATCATGTGACGTTAGAGGGGGCAGGATCACCCGTTTACGTCAGCAGGTGGCCCCTCCATTACCTATAAAATAACTGTCAAACTGAAGAACGCCCATGCTGAGAGTCGCCTCTGGACGGCATGGCAGCGGGAGCGGGGGGCGGGAAAAAAAAAGAAGAAGGCGATGAGAGGAAGGAAGGAGCCGAAGAAGACCGAAAGAAGAAGCAGAAGACCAGAAGAAGTGGAGAAGAAGATGGAGGAAGATCGGAAGAAAAAAGAAGACATTTTTAATAAAGGACTTGTCAAAAACTGTCCATTGTTTTTTGTAACACTACTACACTCCTTTTTTTGGTGAATGGGTAGGGTTACAATGTACCCCATACTCATTCTCATTCCTATAAGCAGGGGTTGTGGGGAAGAGGCCCTTCTCCCCATCAACCCCAAAGCATCCTCCCCATGTTGAGGGCATGTAGCCTGGTACAGTTCTAAGGGGGGGCACTCGCTCATTCCCCCCCTCCTGCCCTACCAGGCTGTGTGTTCGGATAAGGGTCTGGTATGGATTTTTGGGGGGACCCCCGTGCCATTTTTTTAAAAAAAATTTGGTGCGGGGTTACCCATAAAACCATACCAAACCTGAAGATCCTGGTAAGGACTTTGGGGGGAACCCCACGTCATTTTTTTACATTTTGGTGCAGGGTTCCCCTTAAAATCCATACCAGACCTGAAGGGCCCGGTACAGACTTTAGGGGGGACCCCCACGCAAGTTTTTAAAAAAAATCCATAACAGACTCGAAGGGCCTGGTATGGACTGGGAGGGAACCCCCACGCAATGGTTTTTCAGTGATTTTTATTGATATTGCTGGGAACCGGCAATACATTACAGTTGCGAGCGATTTTTACAATTACAATTTTTCCTTTACAAATGTCATTTTTCAGTGGCACTGTTCTAAACATCACACAGATGCGCCACTTTATAGGCATACTAAGGGGACCCCCCCCCCCCCGGCACGATATTTAAAGGAATATTTCATTTTTATTTTTTCACTTTAATCATTATTAAAATCACTGCTCCTGAAAAATCTATTGATTTTAAAACGTTTTTTTGCATTGATACATTTCCCCTAGGGCAGGATCCAGGTCCCCATACACGTTTTATGGTAATAACTTGCATATAAGCCTTTAAAATGAGCACTTTTGATTTTTCCTGTTCGTGTCCCATTGACTTTCATAGAATTTGCGTGTTCACACAAATTCTTTGCCTGTTAACAAGCTCTGGTGTGAACCGGACCGGGGGTGTTCAGCCCATCCCTATTGACCAGCCACTGATGCACGTGCCTTTTGCCACTGAACATAAAGTATGTATTATGGGGGCGGCAGCAGGTCAAAGCTGAACTCCAAAAACGATATTTGGACATGCTGCACTGTAAACATAAATTAATACTAATGAAGTGTGAGTGTGTGATGTGTGCAGGCTGTAGTGTGCTGTAAAAATCTTACTTTCATTCACCCCCGTACAGTAAATAAAGCATTGAATGTCCAACACTAAGACTAACATTTCTGGTTGGAGTAGTTATCACAACAGGTCAACCCCTTTGCAATTCATCAACTGAAATATTACTGAAGGCAAAACTTTTTTTTTTTTTTTTTTAGATTTGGATAGCGTGGAGAGGGATCAGAACAACACACAAGTTTTAAATGCTGCCTTTGCCCCTGTTAGGGATATTCACCCTCACTATTTGTTACAGGTGACCTGGTTTCATCAGGTAAAAATAAAGGAAAAGCAAAACAAAGAAAACGAATGCAGCCACCACATTTAAGGATCAGTGAGCTGCAAAATATTACATTTTTGTTTTTGAGTTTATTAATGCTTTAACTTGCAGTATCAGACTGCAGTACAAGCATATTTTTCTTGCAGGTGCAATGGTCAAGTTTAAATGTAATCTCTCAGTGTAGATTGTTCCACTAGTAGTTTAATTGTGGAAATAAAAATGGTAAAGAAAAAATGTCCATGGATCTCATAGTAAAGACCTCAAGGAAGGAGGACAGATGGCACCTATATTAATCCTTTCCTTGTTGTTTACTGGTGCACAAGTGCATCCATAAACAAATGCATTATAAAATTAAAGGTATAGGGGGTGCCCATACTCCAATATGGATTTATATTGAAGAAGGAGAGAATGAGTTCAGATTTTTTAAAGGCTTGTTTAACCACTTCAGCCCCGGAAGGATATCCCCCTTTAGGACCAGAGCATTTTTTACAATTTGGCACTGCACTGCTTTAACTGGTAATTGCGCAGTCATGCAAAGCTGTACCCAAATTAAATTTGCGTCCTTTTTTCCCACAAGTAGAGCTTTCTTTTGGTGGTAACACCTCTGCGTATTTTATTTTTTGCAATATAAGTGATAAAAGACCGAAAATTTTGAAAAAAAAAACAGAAAATTTCCTATCAAATACTTACCGTAATTTTCCTTTCCTGATGGACTCCATGGCAGCCTACGTGTTTAGCCCCGCCTCTACTACTCTATAGGACACCTCTTTGCTCTAAACCAGCGGCCACGTTCCATAACTAGCCTACTCCAGACATTTTTCGAGGGGCTCCTGCTGTTATGGAGTCCATCAGGAAAGGAAAACTACGCTAAGTATTTGATAAGAAATTTTTAGTTTTCCTGACAGACTCCATGGCAGCCTACTTGTGGGAAATAACTCGCCATACACACCTGGGTGGGCAACAAATGCTGAACAAAAAGATTTAATTAACACCGTCTACTGACAGTACTTGTCGGCCAAAATTAACAGAAGATAGAGCAGCGGGTTCAACACAGTAATAGGACATGAATCGATGACAAGGAGGCTGCTCTGCAGATCACTTCGGGAGCGACATGTCGTGAAGCCACCCATGAGGTCGAGACACTTCTAGTTGAGTGCACCGTCACCGCCTGTGGGGGTGCCAAGCCCTTCGTTTTATAAGCCCACTGGATCGCTTGGACGATCCACGCAGCGATGGATCTGATGGAGGCTCTTAGTCCCTTCTTTTTCCTGTTGAGCAGGACAAAGAGATAATCTGATTGGCGAAAAGGAGCCATGGCCTCCAGATACAGTCTCAGGGTGACTCCCACATCAAGGGGATGCAGGCCCAGGCCTTCAGCTGTCTTGAAGGAAGGAAGCTCTATTTCCTGATTTTTGTGGAAAATTGAGGTGACCTTGGGATTTGACCCTAGCATCAGAATTAGGACCACTCTGTCTGGGAAGAAGGTTAGGAAAGGCTCTTTGGCTCCCAAGGTTTGGATTTCCGAAATTCTCTTAGCTGAAGTGATTGCTATTAGGAAAGCAGTCTTGCAAGCAAGTTATCTGATTGAGAGTGGTTTATCTGTCTGAGAGAAAAGTCGAGGAACAACGGAAGATCCCATTTAGGAAAACGCGGTTTTCTCTGCGGTCTCAGTCTGACTGCTCCCCTGAAGAATTGGTGCACAAGGGTGTGCCTGGCCTATGATACTCCAGTAAAGGCAGAAATTGCTGATAACTGTACCCAGAGGGAGCTTACAGATAGCTCCAGGTCAAAGCCTGACTGTAGGAAACTTAAGATGTCTTGGACTGACGGCGAACCACAGGAGTTGGTTCGAGAGGACATATGGTTTGTGAACTTAGTTCAAATACACTCATAAACTCGATTTGTACTCTTTCGTCTTGCACATAGGAGTGTGGGAATCGCTTCTTCCGGGCACCCTAGTTGTCACACACCTGGTGGTGGAGTCTGTCTTGTGCAGGCAGCAACCACTCTTACGGCCCTGGTTCGGGAACCCCTGGTAGAGCAGACAGGAGTTTCGGGAGCACAGGGGGGGGACGAGGGTCGGACAGGATCATTGGTGATGGTGTGAAGGGTCCAGTTGCGGCTCGTGCAATAGTAGAGTGGTGGTGCAAGCTGAGGTCGTCAACTGGCTGGCAAAGCGGTACAGGTGGAGTAGGCAGAGGGGTCGTCAGGTGCAGGCAAGGTCGTCAACAGGCAGGCAGGTGAAGTACACAAGGATCAGGCAGGAGAATGGTCGTGGGCAAGCTGGGGGTCGGTGCAGGTGGAGATCAATCAACGTCAGAAACAAGCCGGGTCACAGGAACAGGAAATAAGGATACAGACTACTCAGGAACACTCACACGATGTAGAACGGACAGCACTTGCTACAGGAAGCAGGAAGTTTAAATAGAGCTGCTCATCCAGGGAATAGAGGGAGGAAACAACAATCAAATGCAAGTAACCCTTAGCACAGTCTTTTCCTAACACTAGTGCCTCCAACCTTTCCCTTTCAAAAACCACACCCTCAGGCGCAGATGGGCCGGGCATGGATGCAGAGACGCGCCCTGAGACAGCAGGTCCGGTCTGAGTGGTAGTGGAATTGGATCCCGGCAGCTGAGAAGCGACAGAAGCCAAGGCCTGTTGGGCCAGTATGGGATTACAGCTACCACCTCCATGTGCTCCGTTCTGAGTCTCCACAGAAACTGGAGGATAATAGGGATTGGAGGAAAGGCGTAGGCTCTGCGGAACCTCCATTGCTCCATGAGGGCATCTATGCCGTCGGCCTGAGGGTCCCGGAACCTCGAATAGTATCTCAAAAGTTTTCTCTTGCATGGTGAGGTCAAGAGGTCTACCTCTGGAGAGACCCCCAGGGATAAGATCCATACGAACACCTCCTCGTGGAGTGACCACTCGTTGTCCAGGCGAACTCGAGAAAGAAAATCCGCCTGGACATTCTGAACTCTGGGGACATATGTTGCTGTGATGTTGACCAGGCTCTTCTGTGCCCATGACATGATCGGTTCTATCTCCTGCAGCAGGCTCAGGCTCTGAGTTCCCCCCTGTCTCCTTATGTAAGCCACAGCAGTTGTATTGTCTAGTTGGAGTAGTACGGAGGATCCTGCTGTCAGATGGCAAAAGGCCTACAGAGCTTTGAAGGCTGCCCGTAGCTCCAGGATTTTCAAAACTACCCCTTGACAGGGAAAGTTCCAGATGCCCTGTGCCACCTCCGTTAGGCAGTGTGCGCCCCAGAATGGAGTGACAATTGCGCAAGTTTTTCCGCCGAAGCCACCAGAGAAGGGAACTCTTCATGGTTGGAGTGATGTAGATGCATTGGGCTTTGTCGCCTGACTGCCACTTTTGAAGAAACCCTTTCTGGAAGGGCCGCATTCTCCATTGTGCCCACTTTACCATGGTGATTGTAGATACCATTGTACCAATGATCTTCAGCCACTGAAGGGCCCAAAGATTTGACAATGAGAGGGCTAGCCGAGTCCTGTCTCAGACTATTGCTACCTTCTGCTCAGGTAAGGAGATGGTGCCCTGTATTGTGTTGAAGCGAGCACAGAGGAATATGAGGGACTGTGAAGGCTCCAGATGACTTTTCTCCAGATTGAGGAGCCAGCCGAATTCCTGGAGAGTGGTGATGACCTGGTCTCTGTGTTCTAATAATTGAGACTTGTCTTGGGCCAACAGGTGCAGATCGTCCCCAAGTAATGATAGAGACGGATCCCTCTGGTTCTCAACAGAGCCACTGTGGCCAGTAAAACCTTCGAGAAGGCACAAGGAGAGGTCGACAGCGGTAAACTGTAAATGAAGCATCCCTACGGCAAACTGGAGGAACTGCTGAAAATCCGCTGCCATCGGAACATGAAAGTATGCATCCTTCAGGTCTATCGAGACTAGCCAGTCTCCGGCCTGGATCGCTTGCTGGATTGTGGACAACGTTTCCATTTTGAACCTTTCTTTTTTGATGAAGTAGTTCAGGTGGGTTAAGTCAATCATGGATCTCCATGTGCTGTTCTTCTTTCGTACTATAAAGAGTGGGGAATACATCCCCAACCCTCGCTTGCTGTCCGGGACGGGAATGGCAGTGCCTTGCACCAATAAAGAGTCTATGTAGGCCAAAAGGATCTGTCTTTTCTCTTCGGAAGTTGAAAGAGCTGTGGGAACGAATCTAATTCTGGGTGCACTGCTGAAGGTCCAAGTGTGACTCTGGGAGACCGTTCTGACGGTCCACCCATCTTGGATTGAGGCCGCCCAAACATGCCGATAGTGAAGAAGATGAGCCCCCACCTAGCATGCTTGAGTGGGCTCAATCTCAAAAGGACTTAGTAGGTTCCCTCTCTCCTGTCGAACCGCTCTTGGTGACCTTCTTGAAGGACAGCTGCCTCAACTTCCAGGACCTAGAGAATTCCCGGCCGGGTTTGTAACTATGTGCCTCCTTGGTATGGTCCTGGTTCTGCTTCCTTGGGAAAGAACGTCTTTGGCCTTGCTCTCCCCGGTCCTGAGAGAGGAACCCCGACTAACCCCCAGTGGCCCGGGTTATGGCTTTATCCAATTTGTTACCGAAAAGGGAAGACCCTTCAAAAGGAATTTGGCACCACACCTGCTTAGATGCTGGATCAGCCTGCCACGGACAGAGCCATAAGGCACGCTTAGCCGTAACAGCCGAAAGCATGACCTCAGACAACAACCGGATGATGTCAAGAGAGGCCTCCCCCAGGAAGGCAAAGGCCAACCTAAGCTCCTGGATGGAGGAGCTTTTGACCACTTCATCTGAAACATTCCTCACGCTATCTGTCCACCGCTCCATAGCTTTTGATGTTGCTGTCAGGGCCAAAGCAGGCTTACATGCCATACCCGCTGTCAGTTATGCTTTCTTGAGGTCAGAGTCGATCCGACTGTCCAAGGTGTCCCTAAAGGAGACCGTGTCTTTCAAGGGGAGTGTGACATGCCAGCAGCTTTGGAGTAGCAGTGGTCACAGAGGGATCTTCCGATCGGTGCCCGTGACCTGCACCCGCAGCAGGTATGTTCAGCTGAGCAGCTGGAGTGGGCCGCAGAATGGTGAGCCGGGTCCCTACTATGGTGGCTTGACCTAGAGGGTGAACCACAATGCTTAGATCTGGAAGAGGAGTATCGGCCATGGAAAGAACCACTTCTTCTGTGAGAACTGCAATGTCGATCTGACCTAGAAGAGCTGAAACAAGCAAAGGAAGAGACAAACCACAGGGGTTAGGGTAAGTGCCTTACCATACCCCCGCCCCTCTACCCTCCCAGCAGGATACATCCCAGGGAGACCCCCCCCCCCCACAATGTACCTGCGGTGGGAGGGCTGGCCCCAGGCAGGCGGTGACGCATCTCTGGCTCCGGAAGTCTCCATGAAAGCTGTAAAAGAAGTCCCAGGTCAGTCAATGATACATGCACCCCGGGAGCCTGGCCTCAGACAGCGCACCTGCCTACCTTAGAACCGGCAGGTCTGTGCCTGGGGAGGTCACCGCTGAAGCCTGCAATCATTCCTAAGGACTGCGGGCTTCCTTCCTTTTAAAAATCTGGCGCCAAAATGACGTCACCGTAGCGCCACCATATCGCTAGTGCGCATGCACCACCACCGACATTTTGGCGGTATCACGCATGCGCCAACCAAGCCTCGCTTCTGTACCCGACCTTGCGCCTGCGCGATTCAGCCATGGGAGTGGACCAGGAAGCGGGTGGCGGCTGGAACGCACAGGAGAACCAGCCGCCATGCCTGTCAGCCACGCACCACCAGGGAAAGAGGAAAGAGGACACACCAGGACATATGGTAAATGATACAAGTACTGCCGCCAGCCATGGAAGGGTATTCATGGATGCTCCTGCCACAATCATCATCAAGTGGAGGTGATGTGCCCATGCCGTATTGGAGTAATGATAGGCCACCTGCTAGTAGCTAGGTTCTCTGGCCAAATGCACGGCATGCCTGCCAGTGGCTAGGCTTCTTCCCCTCTTCAGCGCCTCTTCCACTTGGAGAATGCAACTTTTCTTCTCCTGAGTCGCAGCTCGGTCGGTCCTGATTGCAGCAAGGAACTCTTTGGGTAGGAGGACCCTGAGAGAAGGACAAAAAAGGAACACGGCCGATGGCTTAGAGCAAAGATTTATGGGAGAGGTGTCCAATAGGGTAGTAGAGGTGGGGCTAAACCCACATATAGGCTGCCATGGAGTCTGTCAGAAAATTTTATTTTTTTTGTCTTTTGTTATTAAAAAAATACAGTAAATTAAATTTTAGTCGTAAATTTTTGCCAAAACGCATTCAGCCACATGTTTCGGGTAAGAAAAAAGTAAATTACCGTATATTTATTGGTTTGCGCAAAAGTTATAGTGTTAACAAACTAGGGTACATTTTCTGGAATATACGCAGCTTTCCTGAGGAGCTATAATGGAAGGGCATTACAAACCCCCCCTCCCCCAATGGACCCCATTTTGGAAAGTAGACACCCCAAGAAATTTGCTGAGAGGCATGTTGAGCCCATTGAATATCTTATTTTTTTGACACAAGTGATTGAAAAATGACAAAAAAAAAAACTGTCACTGAAATAATATATTGCTCACACATGCCATGGGTATATGTGGAATTACACCCTACAATACATTCTGCCGCTTCTCCTGAGTACGGAGATACCACATGTGTGAGACTTTTTGGGAGCCTAGCCGTGTACAGGACCCCAAAAGCCAATCACCGCCTTCAGTATTTCTAAGGGGCGTAAATATATGCTTTCACCCCACCCATGGCTAGAGTGCGTTCCAGAGGGTGCAGTAAGATGGCGCCGTCTCAGATGGCGTCCAATGACCAAACGCGCACGGTGGAGCCGTAGCGTCATTACGCGATTACGCACTTCCGGTCTAAGTCGGTGGAACCCACTCTAGCCACTGGACTTCCTGGCTCATGGTCTGACTTCACATTTCCATATGTAAGTGGCTGATGTCTTGCTTTTTTGCACCTTGATTACTATTTTACCCCAGAGGAGTTTTATTTCTTATATGGTGAACCTCGGGTTGTCCACATAAGGAAAAGCACCAGTGATTGGTGTGCCGGTCGGGTGATACTTGTTTCCCAAGTTCAAGACCTGTATATGGGTGGTGAGTGGATGCTGATATCTGGGAGTACGAGTGACTCATGAGCACCACCTGATGGTTACTTTTGGCACCACACCATCATTGACATTTTTTGTACATATTCTTATATAAGCTTGTTTATGGAATCTACAATTGCACGGTTTGCACATTTTTTGTACTTTATTCACTTATTATATTTCATGAACTGTTGATTTTACTATTCTTCTAATATTTTTCACGTTTGCATGAATTGTATATGTATGAACTATTTATTTATTGTTGCTGGTTTTGCACATCCGCAGGTCTTGCGGGTTTATCACACTGTGGTTTGCAGCACTTTATAATACCTTTTTAGAGTCATATATGAGTACACATTTTTATTTTTTATATTTATTAAGTTTGCACATGATTGTTATCTGATCTGTACTAGCAGCGCCATACCCATTTCATTTTCTATTCTTGCTTCTGAGCAACACCTGCTTGGCAGGTGTTGAGTGGGGGCAGCAGTTATATATTCATCTATCTATTTTTACCCATAGCGCAGTACTAACCCTCTGTCTTTCTTTTAAAATAGAAAATATTCCATGGACTCAACATGCCTCTCAGCAAATAACTTGGGGTGTCTACTTTCCAAAATGGGGTCATTTGGGGGGGTTTTTTTTGGCATTTCATGGCCTCCAAAACTGCAATAGGTAGTGTGGGGTGAAAGAATATATTTATGTCCTTAGAAATCCTGAAGGCGGTGGTTTTCGGGGTCCTGTACCCGGCTAGACTGCCAAAAAGTCTCACAAATGGGGTATCTCCACATACCAGAAGCAGCATAATGTATTTTGGGGTGTAATTCCACATTTCCTGACAGACTCCTTGGCAGCCTACGTGTGGGTTTAGCCCCGCCTCTACTACCCTATAGGACTCCTCTCCCATAAATCTTTGCTCTGGGCCTGCGGCCATGTTCCTTTTTTGTCCTCCTCGCAGGACTGAGTGGATGGTCCTCCTCCTACCTGAAGAGCCCCCTGCTGCGATCAGGACCGGCCGGACTGTGACCCAGGAGAGGGAACGTTGCATTCTCCTATAGGCCCTAGCTACTACCAGGGTATGGAGGGGGCAAGTGGAAGAGGCAGAAGCCTAGCCATTGGCGGGCAAGCCACGCAACGGCCAGTGAGCCTAGCTACTTGCAGGTGGCCTATTACCCCAGAACGGCATGGGCAGAGTACCTTGGTCTGGGACGTTTGTGGCAGGAAGGGTGAGAGAATGTCATATCCATGGCATCAGTTTGTGTTGTTGCATCGTTGTATCCTGTATGCTTGTATTTTCCTGTATCCCTAGTGGTCCGTGGCTGACGTGGCAGCTAGTTCCCCTCTGCGTTCCAGCCACCGCCGTTTCTTGGTTCACCCCCACGGTTGGTCTGCTCAGGCACGGGGTCGGGATGAAAGCAAGGCGTGGATCGCGCATGCATGATTCCGCCAAGATGGCGGCAGTCAGGCATGCGCACTAACGGCCGGCGCTGTGGTGACGTCATCCAGGCGCCAGATTTAAATGCGGAAGTACCCGCAGCCCTTGGGATTGATTGCGGGCTTTTTCCCCAGGCACTATCCTGTTGCTCTCAAGGTGAGGGAATTCTCTGACCGGGGTCAGGCTCTCAAGGATGTCTTAGGTGAATTTCTGACCCAGTTGTCTCTTACAGCTCCAATGGAGAACCCTGGATCCAAAGATGCGTCACCGCCTGCCTGTGGCCAGCATTCCCGTGGCAGGTACATTGCAGGGGGGGGGTCTCCCCTTGGTCTGTATGTCTTTCTCTTGCTTTGTTCAGCTCCTCCAGGTCTGACCGGCATCAGAGCTCACGTAGAAGAAGTGGTTCTCCAAGTCCCATCGCCGACGCTCCTCCTCCAGGTCAAAGCATCATGGGTCACCCTCTAGGTCAAGGCATAGCAGGGACCGGGCTTGCTCTTCTACGGCTCACTCCAGCCGCTCAGCCGCACATACCTGCTGGGGCTGCAGGTCGCAAGTTCCGATGGGAAAATCCCTCTGTGATGCCAAAGCTGCAGGGGGGACGGATCAGCTTGAGTCCCTTGTCAAGAGGGTTGTTAAGGAGTCTCTTAAAGAGATGGAGACCAGTAAGACCTAGGATCCTCCTGTAGAGCCGGTGGGCTCACCTGTAAGAGAACCACAAGTACTGGACGCATAGGAGCCCTCCCAGCCATGTCACCCATCTGCTGATTCCTGGGACAGCGATTCGGAAAGGGAAGAGTCATATAGCGGGTTTGATTTCACTCTGGTCACCCCGTTGGTGAGAGACGTAAGAGATGACAGGGTCAATTTTCCGTTCCTGTCCGAGCTGGGTGAAGTTATCTCAGACTAGTGGGCTAAAGTTAATAAGAAAAACTTCATGCTCTCAAAGGTACTGAGAATGTACCCTTTCAAGGAGGAAGTGGTCAAGTATCTGGAATCAGCCCCCTTGGTGGACGCAGCGGTAATGAGGCTGGTCAAGCATGTCACACTCCCCCTGAAGGACACTGTCTCCTTCAGGGATGCACTGGACAGGCGGATGGATGCGGACCTCAAATGAGCCTATCTAACGGCAGGTATGGCTTGTAAGCCTGCCTTAGGCCTGGTAGCAACATCAATGGAATTATGGATAAGTAGCATGGATGAGACGCTCAGGAACGTCTCGGAAGTAGTGGCCAGAAGATCGATCCAGGAATTGAGGCTGGCTGCTGGTTTCTGGGAGAGGCCTCTCGACATCATCCAGCTGGTGTCTTGGGTTATGCTTGGGTGCTTGGGTTATGCTTTCGGCCGTTACTGCCAAACGCACCTTGTGGCACCGTCCATGGCTGGCCGATCCAGCATCTAAGTGTGGTGCTGTATTCCATTTGGGGGGTCGTCCCTTTTCGGCAATAAATTGGATAAGGCCATAACCTGGGCCACCGGAGGTAAGTCGGGGTTCCTCCCTCAGGATCAGTGGGGGCAAGGCCAAAGGCGAGACTTCCCGAGGAAGCAGAACCAGGACCGTGTCAGGGAGGCACGTAGCTACAGGCCTGGCTGGGTATTCTCAAGAGCCTGGAAATCAAGGCAGTCTTCCTTCAAGAAGTCCGCCAAGAGCGGTCCAACGGGGGAGAGAGCATACTAAGTCTTTTTGAGATTGGGCCCATTCAGGCATGCCAGGTGGGGCTCATCTTTTCCACTATCGGCATGTCTGGGCAGCCTCAATCCAAGATTGTTGGACTGTCAGGACGGTCTCCCGGGGTCATGCTTGGACCTATAGCAGTGCCCCCAGACTCAGATTCATCCCCACATCTCTTCAACTTTAGGAGAAAAAAGGCAGATCCTTTTAGCCTATGTAGACTCTTTGTTGGCACAAGGCACTGCCATTCCCGTCCCGGACAACAAAGCGAGGGTTGGGGATGTATTCCCCTCTCTTTATGGTACAAAAGAAGAATGGCGCATGGAGGCCCGTGATTGACTTGTTCCACCTGAACCGCTTCATCAAAAAAGAAAGGTTCAAGATGGAAACGCTGTCCACAATTCAGCAATTGGTACAGGCCGGGGACTGGCTGGTCTTCGTAGACCTAAAGGACACGTATTTCCATATCCCAGTGGCAGCGGATTTCCAACAGTTTCTCCGGTTCGCCACAGGGACGCTTCACTTACAATTCACCTGCCTGCCCTTCGGGCTATCAGCCTCACCACGTGTCTTCTCGAACATTTTATTGGCTGTAGTGGCCCTGTTGGGGACCAGGGGGGTCCGTCTCTACCATTACTTGGACGACCTCCTCCTGTTGGCTCAGGACAAGCCCCAGTTGATAGAACACAGGGATCAAGTCATCACCACTCTCCAGGAATTCGGATGGCTCCTGAATCTGGAGAAGCGTCACCTGGAGCCCTCTGTGTCCCTCGTATTACTCAGGGTACACTTCAACACAGGACAGGGCACCATCTCTTTACCCACAGAGAAGACAGCGATAATTGGGGACAGGAATTGGCCAGACCTCTCGTCGTCCGGCCTTCATGCTCTCCAGTGCCTGAAGATTATCGGCATGATGGTAGCCACAATCCCCATGGTGAAGTGGGCACAATGGTTAATGAGACCCTTCCAGAAGGGGTTTCTCCAACAATGGTGATTAGGCAGCAAATCCCAGCGCATTCACATTACACTGACCATGAAGAGTTCCCTCCTCTGGTGGCTTCAGCGGAAAAATCTATGCAATTGTCTCTCCATTCTCCCCATCACATGGGTCACAATAATGTCAGGGGCTGGGGTGCACATTGCCTATCGGAAGTGGCACCTGGTGCTTTCCCTCCCTGGGGATAGTCTCAAACGTATTGAAGCTATGGGCAGCTTTCAAGGCTCTGAAGGCTTTCCGCCATCTAACAATAGGTTCCTCTGTACTACTCCGATTAGACAACATGATTGCAGTTGCCTACATAAGGAGGCAAGGGGAGGTAGAACTTCGGGAGGTAGAGCCCATCATGTCCTGGGCACAGAAGAACTTGGCCAACATAACGGCAACATATGTTGCCGGAATATAGAATGTACAGGCGGACTTCCTTTCTCGGGTCCGCCTGTACAACAACGAGTGATCCCTTCACAAGGAAGTGTTCAGATGGATCCTGACCCTGGGAGTCTCTCCAGAGGTTGATCTCTTTGCCTCCCCTTGCAACAGGAAACTGGCAAAATACTATACGAGGTTCCGGATCCTCAGGCTTACAGGATAGATGCCGTCACGGATCAGTGGAGATTTCTGAAGGCCTACGCCTTCCCTCCAGTCCCGATTGTCCTCCAGTTCTTACCGAGACTGAGCAGAGGACATGGAGGTGATAGCGATAATTCCTTTTGGGCTAAGTTCAGGAACCACATGTCCTCCCGATCCAACTTGTGTGGTTCGCCGTCAGTCCAAGACGTCTTGAGCTTTCTGCAGTCGGGCTTAGACCTGGATCTATCTGTGAGCTCTCTCAGAGTGCAGGTGTCGGTGATCTCTGCCTTTACAGGAGTATCATGGGCCAGACACAGCCTGGTGCATCAATTCTTCAGGGGAGCAGTCAGGCTCAGACCACAGAGAAGACCTTGATTCCCCAAATGGGATCTCCCCTTAGTCCTAGACTTCTTTACTCAATTGGATAAGCCCCTTTCAATCACAGAACTTGCCTGTAAAACCGCCTTCCCAGTACCAATTACTTTGGCTAAGAGAATCTCGTAAATCCAATCCTTGGGGGCCAAGGAGCCTTTCTTAACCTTTTTTCCGGACAGGGTGGTCCTATCCGATGCTGGGAGCGAACCCAAAGGTCACCTCGATTTTCCACGAGCAGTGGCGGCTGGTGTATGAGGGCCGATTGGGCGCCGCCTCCCCGCCGGCTAAAGAAGAAGAAAAAAAAGTCAGCCCCGTCCCCCTGCAGGTGGCGCTGGTACATTGACTGTTTTTTTTTTTTGCTCCTTGGATGTCACATGACAGCCAAGTAGTGAGCCTACTGGTCAGCCATTAAAGTCTATGTGTGTGCACTGAACAAGCGCGCACACACACAGTCTGATTGGCTGCCCTGAGCCTACGGCTCAGTGTGATTGCATGCGGTGGCCAGGGGTGGGTCACTGTGGCAGCGGACGTGACTCCCGCTCCACAGAGACCCTGACCACCCGGTGACCGACGAGGGGGGGACAGCCCGCTCTCCGCATGCCGAATCTCTGCAGACTCAGCCCGCTTCTCCGCATGCCGAACGCTGCAGACTCAGCCAGCTTCTCCGCATGCCGAACTCTGTAACAATCCTGCCTGCCTATTGGATGGGGTAAATGCGAGGGGGGTCTCTGCAATGTACCCCACTGTGATACTGGCTGCAAACTGCCCCCACCTGTGTTATTGGCTGCATAACTGCCCCAACCTGTGTTATTGGCTGCATAACTGCCCCCACCTGTGTTATTGGCTGCATAACTGCCCCCACCTGTGATATTGGCTGCATAACTGCCCCAACCTGTGTTACTGGCTGCAAACTGCCCCCACCTGTGTTATTGACTGCAAACTGCCCCAACCTGTGTTATTGGCTGCATAACTGCCCCCACCTGTGTTATTGGCTGCATAACTGCTCCCACCTGTGTTATTGGCTGCATAACTGCCCCCACCTGTGTTACTGGTTGCAAACTGCCCCATCTGTGTTATTGACTGCAAACTGCCCCCACCTGTGTTATTGGCTGCATAACTGCCCCCACCTGTGCTACTGACTGCAATACGTCGGTTATTGTGTCCACCCCCGTCAAACGT
>BLSH010459336.1:709480-728466 GCA_018402905.1 Glandirana rugosa | reverse complement strand
AAATCCTTTTCTCCGAGTTCACTGACAGACGCAGCACCCACCCCTCTGGGCTCTGTTTTGGTACGGCTTGTGTACAAACTGGAGAGCTCCTCTGGGAGGGGGGTTTTAATGTAGGAAAAGAGGACGGCCCCCAGGGGAGGGGCCAGCTGAATTCTTTTCCCTGCCTAGTTAACTCCTGGTAAGACTAACATAAAACCCCACAAAGTCAATGAAGTGCTGCGTCTGTCAGTGAACTCGGAGAAAAGGATTTTACGGTAAGTTTTAATAAAATCCCTTTTTTTTTTGTCATTTTTCAATCACTCAATTCAAAAACAAATTAACAAAACAAATTAAATATTCCATGGACTTAACATGCCTCTCGGCAAATAGCTTGGGTGTCTACTTTCCAAAATGAGGTAATTTGGGGGGGTTTTGAACTGTCCTGGCACTTTATGCCCAACAACACCTACTCTTCTAACCACCTGAACCACCAAGTCCTTTCTGACACTTTGGGGATCATTTACTATAGCGTGATTCTGCATGAATTTTAATGCACAGAATCGCAAATTCGTGCGAAAATAGAATTCACTAAAGCCCTGAGGGAGAAAATACAGTATAGTGCCCAGACAACAGTGACTGACTAAAAAACTAGTTGTGCTAGATGCAAGGGAATTGCACATGGAAATAATTTTTAGAGCATGATATGATCACCTAAATGGTTCTTAAAAATCTAGTATCTTGTTTAATGATGATCTGCTTTTAAATTGTTTAAAAAAAAAGTGATATATAACCTGAAATATAATTGAAAGTCTGAAAAGAGCCAAATTCCCCCTTTTTCCTGACTATTCATCAGCACAACTGAGCATGCTCAGACAAGGAAATTCCCTCATTTTAACTCCCATGCCTTTTTTAGAGGGCGCTATAGTAAATTCGCAAATTCGCACTTGTCTATAATGCCTTCTTGAGAAAGCAAATTCGCGCTATATAGCCCAATGCAAGTTTCAGCCATTGATTCTAATGGTACAATTGTAACTTCCCTAAAGAAATCCTTTTCATGTTGAGATGAAATGTATCTTTATCTCAAACAAATTGTCCCTGCAACAATGTTGCTATTTCATAATCTAATTTGTTTTTAAGAATGTTAGAATGTTTAATCTTCTCATGTTCAGTTAAAATATTTTTTTCTCTGTCTCTCCCTTGTTGCTGTCCATCTCATTAAAATATTTTCTCCTATCGTTCACTGACAGACGCAGCTCTCCATTACATGTGGGTTTATGCTGGTCTCACTAGGAGTTAACTAGGCAGGGAAAAGAAACAGCTGGCCCCTCCCATGGGGGCCGTCCTCTCTTCCCAGATAAACCTCCTCATAGCATAGCTCTTCAGCTCTTCAGTTTCAATGCCTAGTTTGCAAGGAGTTGACCTGGCTTCCCTTCAGGGGAATTGCGGTCCTGTTTGTGACCGTTTTTTATTTAATTTTCTCTTACTTTTATTTGTCTTCTATCAAGCAATTGATCTGCTATCAAGAAGCCGGTTGGGGCATAGAGAGTCCGTGGGCTCTGTACCTTCCCTGGCCTGGCCGACCGATGCGAGCCAGTCCCGC
The DNA here is from genome assembly GCA_018402905.1 of Glandirana rugosa. Classification (NCBI taxonomy): domain Eukaryota; kingdom Metazoa; phylum Chordata; class Amphibia; order Anura; family Ranidae; genus Glandirana; species Glandirana rugosa. The sequence goes on along the minus strand of BLSH010459336.1, from coordinate 726,887 downwards.
CGTATGGGGACCCACCGCATCGTGCCCGTTCCGTGCGGGCGGCCTGGGGTGATCCCCCCCTTACGCCCAGCCCCGGATGCGATTCGGGAAGGGTGACTTTCTGGCCTGCAGCATACCGCCCAAGCAGGGGCGGAAGGTCTGTGACTGGGAGGCTACCCATGGCGTCATCTGGAGTGGTGAGTGAGAGTTCCTTCCTTCCCCCCTTTTTAGGGGCGGAAAGGGGGACCGACGACCCAAAAAAAAAAAATTTTTTTGCTGGGCAGCCTCCGGTAGGGACGCGTGGAGCTCCTGTTCAGCCCCTTCACACCCCCCCTTCCCCCCCGCACCGCACCCGATCATCTAGTGCCGTTCGGTCATTGTTCGCCGCCATGCAGCGATCGGCCGCCATTTTGCAGCCGACCGCCGCCATTTTGCCATAGCCGCAGACATATTAGGCCTATGGGGCTTTCCCTTTAGCACTCAGAGTGGCCATTTGCCGTACTGCACTTTCCCTGCAGGTGTTTTTCGGCCTCTAGTGTTCAACGGCAGCCATATTGGAATCCCTGCTTATGCAAAAACGTTTTTACTTTCACTTTGGAATGGTGTGTGCTCCTGACGGAGCGGCTCTCTGACGATCCCCAGGGTTATGGCAGCAAACAGCAAGTATAGCTGGGCTCTCCTGTGGGTGCTGGTGGCGGCGGGTGCAGTCCTCCTGGGTTCCCTGGTGCACTGTGGGGCGGTGGTGTGCGGGGTGTACTGTGTGGGGGTGCCTTTTATTTTTTAGTATGCATTTATGTGTTACTAAGGGAGCTGAACATGCTAGGAGCAATCAGCAGCGACGCAATCTTTGCAAGGGGCTTTTCTGGACCAGCTGTGGCGGTCTTTAGTGAATTCTCCCCAGGGCGGATGTCACCAACAGGCCCCCCGAGAAGCGTCCTCCTCCTCCTTGCTTTTCAAGGGAGGATTTTGATCCGGAAGGTCCCTCGGACGGAGAAGAGGATCAGGGGACGGCAGCTGCGCCATTATGATTGGTATCGCACTACGATGCGACTGAGCCAGGATGGCGAATCACTGATTTCTGCGCATGTGTGTGTGGTCCTCCAGGCCCCCTAGGGCACCCAAGGCTTACCCACATGATCAATTTCCTGATCACCTTGTTTATTGTAAATGGCAGCGTCCGCAGCATTCTTTTAGCGCAGCACAGTGGTGTAATGGGTAGCACTTGCGCCTGGCAGCATAATGCTTGCTGGCTCAGATCCTAACCATGACCTGCCTGAGGTTTGCATGTCCTCCCTGTGCATGCGTGGGTTTCCTCCCGGTGCTCCGGTTTCCTCCCACACTCCAAGGGACATAGGTCCAAACGGTTCGCTGCTCGCTATCCCTTGAGTGCAAACATACAGTGTCTATTATAACTTCAATATGTATTCAGACTGCCATCGAAAGTGCAGCCCGATCATCACAGCCCCACACATATGCAACGATCGGGCACATAGGAGCGGTGGCGTCGACGTCACCTCCGGTAGAGCACAAATGTCAACAGTGCTCCGTCCAACCACTCGATACCGGAAGTGACGCGCATGCGTCTGATATACTGGCAAAACATATAAAATATAGCCGTCACTTCCTCCTCCAGACAAGCCCACTTACGCATTCCGACCCGGAAATGACGTAATGACCCTGGAATAATAACAAGCCGAAGCCCGGAAGTAACAGAGGCCTAATCTGGCCAAAAGAAGATATTGCACGGTCTCCCGATAACCGGGCCGGCCGGGAGGAAACCGGAAGTGCTCACTCAAAAAGATAAAATATTCAATAATCATTAAGAGGGCTAGTTAAAAACCAATATGTCACTAAGAAGTGACATTAACATTTATATATGCAATTAGTATAATATAATATATGATATAACCATATACACATCAAAGATAAAATATACATAATCTAGTAATCCATAATATAAGGGTAGCATAATAAAATATATAAAACGGAGTCTAAATCCATTTAAGTAGTGCATAGTAGTTAAGTTAAATAATCAATCTTATCTCCAAATGTATAATCATATACCCCATATAAAACCGAATAAATGTATAAAAAATTAAAATTATTGTTAACAGGACCTTTTGTAAAGCAAAACTAATATAAATATATAGGCATGTTATTTACATTCAATTAACTTAATACTGCCACATACTTTGTATGGCAATAGATGGCCAATGATACAATAGGACAGAGAGCCATATATCATGGTAATAAAACCCCAATAATAGCCTGAATAAGCTATACCGTGTAACCTTGAAAAAAAAAGGAGAATGATGTAATTAATTGTTGTCATGTAATTCACCCGGCAACAAATGGCCGGGGAAGTATAGGACAGATAACTATATGTAACTATGGCCAAATGTTGATAGTGGTGTCAGGGGACTAAGCTTGATTAATAAAAGCATTTATGTCCCAGTCAACATTAATACCATGAGGCCAATAAGTCTTAAGCTCATGGATCCGAAAGGTCTCGAGACGGGACACCCCTCTCGTAGTTGCCCCCCCCCTCCATGGTGCCTCATATTTGTCAATGATGGTAAATGTGGTACCTGCAGGGTTACGGTGATGATATTTGAGATAATGCTTGGGTACGGTATGTTTTGTTGAACCTTTAATGCTACCGGTAATGTGCTCATTCACTCTGACCGAGAAGGGGCATATAGTCCGACCAACATATTGCCTCTTACAGGGACAAGTGATAAGGTAAACTATGTTCTTGGTGGAAAAGGTAGCAAAATGTTTCACCCTATACGTCTGATTTGTGACACTTGAAGTAAAAGTTTCAATCCTTCTACTATTACAAGCATTAAATTCACAGACCCGACATTTCCTGCAGGGAAAATAGCCCTTAAGGTCTCTGAAAAAAACAGGTTTGTTAAGGGGCTCAATAACGTTAGGGGCAACCTTGTTCCGAATGGAAGATGCACCTCGGAACACAACTTTAGCGGCATCGGGGAGAGATGAATTCAACATCTGATCACTTTTCAGGACTCCCCAATGCCTCCGGATAATATTTTTAATTTGTTTAGATTTATTGGAGAAATTAGTAGTAAATGCCCACCGAAACTGGTTGTTGTCATCAGGAAGCCGTATAGATGGCTGCTTGTCCATCAACAACAGGTTCCTCTCCAGGCCTTGGACACGAGTAATTTCTTTATCAATCAAAGCTGGATCATATCCTTTACTCAAAAATTAGTAAATAGTAAAATAGAACTTTTATTAGTAGATATAAAAAAATGAGGTAAAGGCCTCAATTGAAGATCATGAAATAAAAGGCAAAAAAGGGATCGATATACAATACAAAGAAAGATGACCAATTAGCACGCCATATAGGCCCCAGCTTATTGTAGACAAAGCAGGGGCTCCATGGCTAATCCTGACATGTTTCGGACTTTCTGCCGTAGTAATGTCCTTCTTCAGAGGATATGATAGTGCTGGTCAAACAGTATAAGTGTCTAAAATATAAACATAATCACTGTAAGCATACAGTATTGATTACATGTGAACAAGTAGATGCATGTAATGTATAGTTAATAAACCAATCCTGATGCTCACACAAAGTTAGTCACTCACCCCGATGCCAAGAGGTGCACACACAGCAACAGCAGATGGAATGTTGCAGACAGAACCTGTAGGGGTGATGTGAAGGGGCAGGGCATACTACTATGGGGGGAGATGTGAAGGGGGGTGAGAGGACACTATAATGGGGGCTGAAGTGAAGGGGGGTAGAGGACACTACTGTGTGGATGCTGTGAGGGGGGGCAGAGGGCATTGCTGTGGGAGGATGATGTGGTAGGTGATGTACGAGGCTCCGTGGTAGTTCATTGAAAACAACAAGCCACAGAGGCTGCCGGACCTTGTAGTTCTCCATTCACAGTGGACTGTGATTGAGTGACGCAGCTGGGTGGGCGGAGCCCCGCATGGCAAAATATTTTTTGAATTGTGGCAGCAGACACAAGGAGAAATCCCCGGTCTGCTGTCACAGCAGGGATTGGGGATCCTGACTATTGGTATAACATGTAACATGTTATGAAAGGTGAACTTATCCTGAGCAGACTATACACTCACCAGATACTGTACATAAGGCTACAGAGCAGCCAGCAAGCATAATGGATAAACCCAGATATGTTCAAAGGGATGCATCCAGATTCAACAAGACCATTCTACTGATAATCAGCTCAAAGTAATGCAACCAGAGAAAAAAGCTCTCATAGTGTTGTAACTTTTATTAAAAATGACCAGGTCATAACCGCTTCCAGAAGTAGAGGGTGGAGTCTAAGAGGAGCTGCTTGGAGTATTGATGAGGGCCCCAGCCAATCCCCAGCAAAATGTGCTGGCAGGGGGCAGATACCTCATAAATACTCATGGCTCATGCCAGCAGGGGCATTTGGGTGGAAGATAGAGGAGTGCTGAGGAGGCTGTCGGTGGCCTTTGAGGGTGCCCCCTAGTCTGGGGGTTGAGACAGGATTATTCCATTAATCAGTGAAGCCGCCGTGGTGGCTGCCTCATCCCGTAAGCTATAGATTGAAGAACAGGAAAAACCCCCTATGTGGGACTGTAATAGGCAGCAACACACCACAAAAACGATAAGATAATTTATAAACAAATAGTATTTATTAAAAAGTACTTGGTCACTCTGAAATAGAGATACGAATAACTAGTATAAAATGTCACATGTATAGCACAAATACATAAATCGGGTACATGCAGTCCATCACAGGATTAGCTGTGACAATGTGGACACATAGCTTAAATGATGGAAGAGAAAGTCCGTTGTCCAAAGATGGAGAGGGATGATGTTGGATGTCCCAATACCCGGGTATTTCAGAGTGACCAAGTACTTTTTAATAAATACTATTTGTTTATAAATTATCTTATCGTTTTTGTGGTGTGTTGCTGCCTATTACAGTCCCACATAGGGGGTTTTTCCTGCTCTTCAATCTAGTCTGGGGGTTGACCACGGACCTGGGACTCAGGTGCTGGAGGAACCCTCTACAAAACATCCTTCCTGGGGGCACAGGAGCAAGGAGAGGACAGCGGGAGCAGGTCAGCACGTCCAGGAGCTCTCCAGAGAAGTCAGCCGGGTAAGTTGATGAGTGAACAGTTGTGTATAGCCAGCTTTAAAGTATTGAATTGAAGAAAGTTAAAGCGGAGTTCCACCCAAAAGTGGAGCTTCCGCTGGTTGGATTCCTCCCCCCCTCAGGTGTCACATTTGGCATCTTTCGGGGGGGAGGGGTAAGAGGACACCAGTCTTTAGACAGGTCTTTTCCACAAATCCGGGAGCTCAGGCCGGCAGCCGCGGCCACTGACGTCAGCAGCCCGGCTCCCTCCTCCCTCTGCTACTGGCCACCTGGCCAATAGCAGAATGCAGCGGAGCCTCGCGCATGCGCAGTAAAGTGCCCGGCGTGAAGCTGTAATGCTACACATCCGGGTTCCCTTACCTGCAATGGATGCAACTGCACCCGACCCCCAATCTGAAGATCGGCTGCGGGTGCCGACATCGCTGGACTCCAAGACAGGCAAGTGTCCTATTATTAAAAGTCAGCAGCTACTGTATGTGTAGCTGCTGACTTTTAATTTTTTTTTTTTTTCCAGGCGGACCTCCGCTTTAAGCATATTATGAAAATGCTATTTGTCTTATGTCGGCTTCTGTGTTTTTTGCATGAATGACTTCCTTTAGAGTGAAAGGTTCCATTCATTAACCTTGGCAGAAGTTTATGGTTGGATCCACACAATTCTGGTACATGCATTGCAGTCCATTCAACACACATTTTAGTCCATCTACACGCTTTAAAGTAGGGGTCTGCAACCTTTTTCCACTTAAAGCGTTTGTTAACCCAAAAAAAATAAAACTGATCCTGTTCCCTTAAAGCATGAATAACAGCACAGTGCTTGCGCTGTGTATTTTGGCCCCCTGTATCACCTGAAATACCTGGCTGATGCTGCCAGTTTCTACCCTCCACCTGTACACTGACTACGATATATCATGGCCGCTGAGCCCTGACACCGTGGTCTGTGTACGCGGCTCCATCATGCGCTGCTATCTGCAGCTCTCCTGTGTCTCCCTCTGTCCTCCTCCCTTATCTGCCTGTCAGCTCTCACTAGTGCCACTCTGCTCCTCTACCAACTGCTTCAAAACTAACTGATCATTATATCATACCTTGTCACATAAAAAGCTGTGTCCTAGTGCCTGTGCTTTATTTTTTAAAAAAAAGCAGATTTCTACCTGTTTTAACAGTGTCTTCCAGCGATCACATGACTCCAGGCTCTCTGCTCCTCTCCTCCCCGGCTGATGTCAGCCGGGGAATCTTGCCCCCGCCCACTGGAGATATCAGGGGAGAGCAGAGAGCCTGGAGTCATGTGTTTGCTGGAAGACACTGTTAAAACAGGTAGAAATCTTCCTTTTTTTTTTTTATAAAGCGCAGGCACTAGGATGAACCTTTTTATGTGACAGAGGGGATGATATAATGATCAGTTAGTGGCTTAACAACCACTTTAACCACCTCAACTGCGCACTTCCACCCCCTTCCTGCCCAGGCCATTTTTCAGCTTTCAGCGCTCTCGCACTTTGAATAATTGTGTGGTCATGCAACACTGTACCCAAATTAAATGTTTATCATTTTGTTCCCACAAATAGAGTTATCTTTTGGTGACATTTGATCACTACTAGAAAAAAAAAAAAAAAAGACCGGAAATTTTGAAAAAAAGTTTTTTTCTTAGTGGGCACAAATTGCTGGCAATGGTGGGCATGGATTGCTGGCACTGGTGGGCATGGATTGGGCTTTTTTTAATCTGGGCACTGTTGATCAATGCCCTGATTACATGCCCTGTTCTCCCCTGTGAGGAGATGCAGCTGATTGGCTCTCCCCGCCACACACTCTGTCAGTGTGAGGCAAGGAGCGCGATTACCGACACTTCCAGTATTTACATGTGATCGGCTGTGATTGGACACGCGTCAGCAGCTCTTTACACAGACCGGGGTCACGCCATGTCCAAGCAACGCGGCGTGGCCGCAATCACTGGAGGGCGGGCGGCAAGTGGTTAAGGGCTGGATTCAACGTATGTAAATGCATGGAGGGCTGCATTCACCTACTAATAAATGAAGATAATAATAATCCTAACATAGTAATAATAACAGTGCAGGTTTACCTCACTTTAAGGTGCTTCACTAATACAAAGCCAGCTCAACATGAGGGAGCATGTGGCTGGGGATCCAAATTTTACTGCCCCCTCCCCCATCCTCTCACCCAAGGGTGGTTGACGCCAGCCCTGCCAGTCAGCATGGTCTGGAGATGCGGTTCCTGTCCCTACGGAAAATGGGGTCCCCATCCCTAGGGGAGATGTGGTTCCTGAGCCCAGGGGAGATGGAGTCCCTGTCCCCAGGGGTGATAGGGTCCCTAATAGGGTCCCCCCTATTGCAGTGTCCCCTTTCACAACACTTCCATAGTGTCCTCTGCCCTCCTCCCCATAGCAGTTTCCTGTGCCCCCCCCCCAAAGCAGTGTCCTCTCTCCCCCTGCACCAAACCCCACACACTGTGTAGGTAGAACTTTCCTACCTTACACAGTTGTACAGCACAGTAGAGAACAGCCGGTATCACAGGACTGGATGGGGGCAGGAACTGCTGGAGTTAGCTTTTAACAGTAACAGGCTGGTGATTGGTTGCTAGGATTGCCCAGCAACCAATCACCTACTGTTTAATGTGAAAAGTTAGCTCCAGCAGTTCCCGTCCCCATCCCGCCCTTTGATACCGGCCGCTGTACAATTAACAGGAGAGCAGCGAAAATGTCCACGGGTCGGGTGCCTGTGAATTCATCACGGGCACTGACAGGCTGGACATTTAGCAGTGGTGGGCCATAGGTTGCCGACCCCTGCTTTAAAGCATCACATGGATAGATCACATCTGTGCATTGCTGTGTAACATAATGCATATGTATTGTGTACTACACTGTCACGCATATGGCACCAATCAGTTATTGCAATGCCGGTCTACCACAAGGCTCAGATGAATGTCCAGCCTTAAACTTTGAACTCCAAGAATTATATATTTGTCAATTTTTTTTTTTTGCATGGCAGCTATGCCAAATGAGTGACCCCTTGTGGTTACTATGCAGAAGGGCAGCTGCTTGGCATAGCACCCGGAGGATCATGGCCATCACTGGAGTAGCTCAGGCTACTAGTAATTTAGAACTTACGCAAAGGCCAATACGAAACCACAAATGCGTTTGTGCCAGACTAGCTTGGTGTAAATATATCACCCCTCAAGTTTCTTGTAGAAGTGTCAGAGATTTTGGTGGCCCGTCCATTAAGGGCGCATGGGCACCGCCCCCTCTGTCCTTGCCTCCTCCTCTATGTTATGGATAGATTCATGCATAGCATGAATCTATCCATGGCCGCCCGCGACTACCCCCTATTCATGCGGCTGGCCCCTTTGCGGCGCTGGCCACATGAATTACAGCCGCGGGGGGTTACTTTGAAGCATCTCATTAGAGCCGAAAGCTCCAATAGGCTTCATCATATCGGGGCTTGCGGCGCAGAGTGTGCTGCCACGAGCCATTAGAAAGGCAAATGAACATTTGCCTAACAATGAACTGCTCTCCGCCAATCAGGAATAGCGCCAATAAGGTGCTATGTTACTAGTTTCCCGATTGGCGGAGAAGACAGGCGATCCTATTGGACGCCTTTCTTGAAGGAGGAGGGGGATGCACGGCCGAAGCCAAGCCGCTCCCCACCGGCCTATTGGCCGCCCGCTCCTTGATGGGGTAAGTGCAGGTACTCCTCTGGTAATGCCATGTATACTCCTCTGATAATGCTGGGTATTCTCTTCTGGTGATGCTGTATATACACCCCTATCTGGTGATGCAGTATATACCCCTATCTGGGCTGTATACTCCTGACACAATGGGTGGAATCTATAAGGAGTAGGGCTTATGAGAAGTGGGAGGGGTCAAAAAGGAAGGGCAGGGTCTGGCGCCTTCCCTTCCTAAAATTTCACCAGCCGCCACTGTTCGTTCTATCCTGATGCTCCTTAGGCTAGAAGTCACCTGTCCTACTGGAAGCAGGGAATGCTTGAGTCATCTGCAAAGACGGTTTAAGTAGATTATCCAAGGTTTTGCTGGTCACTGCCAGCAGCACAGGTCAGGTCCGGAGGAAGGCTACAGTGGACCTTAACACTTATAGAAAAGGTCAGAACAACAAAATTATGGATGTGGTTTATTGCTCTTTCAGCAGAAACTCTGAAAAAGAGGTAGCAACAGCTTTTGCAATCCAAATATAATCATACTACATCTTTATCTTAATAAACATGGCGGCGCACTATCTAAACCCAAGAACAAAAAAATTGCTTACCAGTCCTTGGAAGAGGTGGCTGCATTCATTTTCACCCCTCTCCCCATCTATTTTAAACTGGTAATCCTACCATTACCACACATCTATGCTAAGATGACAGCCATACTTAACAGTGTTACCACCATAGGAAATGGAGTAGATTAAGACTACATAACTCCTTCTTCTCTATAAGTAGGGGAGGCATTTTGTAATCTAGCAATAGCAGGGAACAGTGTTAACTAACTTGATAACTACAGTGGAACCTTGGTATACAAGGTTCAACCGACTGAGCAACCATCGTGCCGAGAATAGCCTTCTTGATCCTCTTCTTTCTGGATTCCATCCACAACACTCCACAGAAACTGCTCTTCTAAAACAATCTACTAACAGCCAAAACCAATGGACACTATTCTGTACTCCTACTCTTGGACCTTTCTGCTGCCTTTGATACTGTTGACCACTTCCTCCTCCTCCAAAAACTCCATGCCATTGGTCTCCATGACTGTACTCTTCGCTGGTTCTCTTCCTACTTATCCAATCACACCTTTAGCGTAACTTACAACTCTACTTCCTCCTCTCCTCTTCCTTTCTCTGTTGGGGTCCCCCAAGGTCCTGTTCTTGGGCCTCTCCTATTCTCAATCTACACCTCCTCCCAAGGTCAGCTGGTAGCCTCCCATGGCTTCCAATACCATCTCTATGCTGATTACACCCAAACCGACTCTACCCTAAGCTCATTCCGTCACTCTCCTCGCATATCACTAATTTAATAACAGAAATATCAGTCTGGATGTCACACCACTTCCTCAAACTCAATCTATCCAAAACTGAACTAATTTTTCCTCCACCACGTGACCTTTCCCCTGATCTCTCGGTCATAATCGATGGCACAACTATCAACCAATCACCACATGCCAAGGTCCTAGGCGTAGTCCTGGACTCTGAACTCTCCTTTAAGCCCCACATCCAATCACTGTCCAAATCCTGCCGCCTCAACCTCCGCAACATCTCAAAAATACGCCCCTTTGTAACCAATGACACAACATAGCTCTTAATTCACTCCCTGGTCATCTCTTACATCGACTACTGCAACTCCCTTCTCACTGGCCTACCTCTACATAGGCTATCCCCCCTTCAATCCATCATGAATGCTGCCGCCAGACTCATCCACCTTACCAGTCGCTCTGTCTGCTACTCCTCTCTGTCAATCCCTCCACTGGCTCCCACTCACCAAACAAATTAAATTCAAAATACTCACAACAACCTACAAAGCCATCCACAATTTAGCCCCCAGCTACATCACCAGCCTAGTCTCAAAATACCAACCTAATTGTTCTCTTCGTTCCTCTCAAGACCTCCTGCTCTCTAGCTCCCTCGTCACCTCCTCCTTTGCTCGCCTCCAGGACTTCTCCCGAGCCTCTCCCATCCTATGGAACTACTTACCCCATCCTGTCCAATTATCTCCTACTCTATGAGCTTTTAGACGATCTCTGAAAACCCTCCTCTTCAGAGAAGCTTATTCTACCCACACCTAACTACATTCTAATTTTTCTTCATCAATTCATCCCCCACAGTTATTACCTTTTGTTTCACTTGACCCTCCCTTCTAGATGGTAAGCTCTAACAAGCAGGGCCCTCCGATTCCTTCTGTATTGAATTGTATTGTAACTATACTGTCCGCCCTCATATTGTAAAGCTCTGCGTAAACTGTTGGTGCTATATAAATCCTGTATAATAATAATAAAAGTTTCGCAATACAAGCTATTTTTTTTTTTTTTTGAATCCTGACTTGGTTTGTGAGCGCTGTCTCACAAGACGAGCAGGATTCAAGCCTCTGGTGTATGCAATACCATATGTGGCCAGAGGTCCGGGGGCACTGGTGGCTGCCAGCACTTCATGGAGAGCTTGGAGACGCTCAGAAACACTCCTAGCTGGGTGGGTGGAGCAGGCGTAACGTGCGCCGGAGCACCCGAGCCTCTACAGTGCCCCTGCACCTCTGGCCACATACAGTACTGCATACACCAGGGCCCCCGCACCTCTGACCACTTACAGTACTGCATAGACAAATAGTGGTTGTGGAACGAATCATATGAGTTTTCATACATATACAAGTGCTTTGGATTATAAGCATGCTTCTGAAACAAACTATGCTCGTAATCCAAGGTTTTACTGTACTTTTTTTTTTTTTTTTTTTTGCACTTGTTCAGATGTTCAGAAGTGCTTTCAATAGTATATTTACCAGACCAAAAGAGAGCAAAGAAAGAAACATTTGTAACTGTTACACTATACACTTTAGGGGAAATCCAGAGGCTGCTTTTCAAACAGTTTGTTTACTCTTCTCTCAACACCCTCCCATTCACTAGGCCAGAACACACACATAGAAAGTAACATTAGTAACCCTAATTATTGCATGCTTGCTCTGATGTGGGTGACCTAAAGCATAGATACCTTTGGTTCATCATAACAGCAATGACTGTCTACACCAGTGGTTCTCAACTCCTGTCCTCGGGACCCACAAACAGACCAGATTTTAAGTATTACCTTGGGAAGATGCAGACTATAATATTGCAATCAGTGAGGAGCAAATGATATCACCTGTGATGTATTTCAGTTATCCTGCAAACCTGGAGTGTTAGTGGGTCCCGGGGACCGGAGTTGAGAACCACTGGTCTACACACACTCAATATAGGTTTCATTTAAAAGGAAACTTATATCAGATGGAATATGGAGACTGTTGCCAATCACCTAAAAATGCCAGCTGCTTGGTCTCAATGCTTGAGACCTAATAAAATGCACATACGACACAATAAACCTGTCCTGGGCACATACTGTATGAGTTGATGCTATTTTCATTTTGAAACAACTAGTTACCTGGGTCAAATAATGATCCAATGATTTCAGCACTTAAATGTAATAGCTTCAAAACAATTCGGATTACACTTTCCTTTCATGAACCACAGACCTGTTCCAGATCACCACAGCAATGTAGCAGCCTGACAATTAGCATATTAAAAATATGGATAGGTCCAAGCAGTGCAGGGTTTCTATTGTTTAATGTGCCATTTTCATACCACAGTTTAAAAGCTAACTCTAAATTTAAAGGGATTCCAAAAGGCTGAAAGTTTTTAACCTTCATCCAAACCTTACCTGAGCTCCCTCCATTACAACAATGTTCTCAATAGCTTAGACTCTCCCTCCTCAGTGGCTGAGACAGCAGTGGGAGCACTTGCACAGCCAGTGAGCCAATGATGAGAGAGCAGGGGGGTGCAGGGTCAAGCCGCAGCTCGGTGTCTTAGGCCCCTTTCACACGTGTGCGACCCAATTTTGCCACAATTTTGGGCCATTACAACTTTGGTCCGACTTTTTTTGCAACTTTGGCTCAATGTAAACATATTACAAAGTCGTACAGAAATCGCATCTATATTATTCAGGTGCAATTTGCATGAGACTTTGAGATCTCTACCGAAGAAGCCCTATCATTTGACGATACACGCGTCTAGAGGGAGGAGCCGGCGCTCGCACGTCACTTTGCAGCTATTGAATCCATGCTATCTCCAGCTCGCACGGCTTCACAGTGCTTCCTCTTATAAGTGTGTTTTTATTGTTTGGGGCGAGAATAAAAGCTGTTAAACTGAGAGCATTAGATCCTGTCCCTTTCTTTTCCATGCCTTAATGATTCATTTTGGAGTTTTGGAGACTGACTGAGAGGAACATGGATGGTTAATCCTTTGGTTGGAAGGAATGGAGATTTAGCCTGAGAGGCATATAAGCACACAGGAAGCCAGAATAGACCCCAAAGAGGGATAAAAGCTGTCTTTCTATTTTGCTAAGGTGAGAGGCCAATATAGTTGGTGAAGGATAAGATTTTGACCCATGTGATTCCTTTAACACGATTGGTGTCTTCACTCTCAGTGCTTTCCACTTATGGATCTACTTTCCTTTATTCATTTGCCTCTTAAAGGAGAAAAGTGATGGGACTGTTGATGCAATATATTTTTGGTTTACTGCTTAACCGCTTGCCGACCGCCCGCCGCATCGTGACGGCGACAAGTTGGTTCGTTATCGCGAACCGCCGTAACAGGATGGCGGCCGCGATAACTAGCATTGTGAGCGCGCACTCGAGCTCACTGTGTTCGGGGGGAGCCAGGGAGCGGGTAGGGCAGACTCGATCGCCGCCGGCTACCCGCGATGACTCCCCTGCACTGAAAGAACGGAGGTCCGTGTATGTAAACACGGACCTCCGTTCTGTTGAAGGGGGAAGGGCGATGATCACAGCCTTCCTCTACATGGAAGCTGTGATCATCCCCTTTCCCCAGCCAGGGCAATCCCCACACAGAACACGCCCAGGGAACACAGTTAACCCTTAGAGCGCCCCCTGCAGGTTAACCCATTCACTGCCAATGGCATTTACACAGTAATCAGTGCATTTTTATAGCACTGATCGCTGTATAAATGCCAATGGTCCCAAAAAAAGTGTCAAAATGGTCCGACATGTCCGCTGCAATATCGCAGTACCACTAAAAATCGCAGATCGCCGCCATTACTAGTAAAAAATAAAAAATTAAAAACCCCAGAAATTAATTCTCATCATCCGTAAACGCGGCAACTTCTGTGCAAACCAATCAATAAACGCCGATTGTGATTTTTTTTTACCAAAAATATGAGGAAGAATATAAATAGAACAAAACCGATTATAAAAAAAATTTTATATTTTTTTTTTGGATTTGTATTTTTGCAAAAAGTAAGAAATTTGTTTTTTTTTTGCAAAATTGTCGCTCTTCTTTTGTTTATAGCGGCGATCAGAAATGACGCAGAGGGGATCAAATACCACCAAAAGAAAGCTCTATTTGTGGGAAAAAAATGACGCAAATTTTGTTTGGGTACAACGTCGCACGACCGCGCAATTTTCAGTTAAAGCGACACAGTGCCGAATTGCAAAAAGGGCTCTGGTCCTAAAGTGGGAAATCCTTCTGGGGCTGAAGTGGTTAAACGTTTTCCACCAAAAAAAAAAAACACAATTTTTTCACAAACTGAATTGCTTTTTCGGGACTTGGTCATTGTTTGCCCATATATGGGGATATATATGTTCTGCACTATTATTGCACTTTATTTAGCATTGAATATATGTTGGGAAGGATTGATCACTTGTTATGACATATGATTAGTATTTATGTAATTTTTGCATTATTCATGAGCACTTTAGTATAAGTCTATATGTTTTGAATATAGCGCTGCACTTTTTATTTGGTTTCATATGAAAAGTGATCCAATCAAAGTGACTAGTGCTCTTCAGTGCTTGGAAAATTGCTGCCGCACCGCCTCCTTGGTGCCTCTGTGCTCCTTAACGTGCTCTAAACCTAAGTTCACACCTATGCGAATGCATTTTCCGCAGTCCCCCACAACCCCCCCCCCCCCCATTTTTTTTACCTCAATTTGCGGTTTTTAATTTTTTATTTTGGGGGGGGGGGGGGGGAATGTGTTGCTAGGCAGATTTAAAACCGCAAATCTCTGTAAAAATGCATCACAAAAACACCACTTGCGTTTCTGGTGCAGCTCTAATGAAAGGAGTTGTAAACCCTCAATTTTTTCACCTTAATGCATTAAGGTGAAAAAACCTTTTCACCTGCAGCAGCCCCCCACCCCTGAGCCCCCCTTTACTTACCTGAGCCGGTCCTCATTAGCTGGATTGATAGCCAGGGAGCCATTGGCCAAAGACTCCAGGGGGGCTGGGCCAAGTCCCACTGTTTGTGGGAACACGCATAACAGCAGGACTCGGGAGCACGCCTGCACAGGTGACCCCAGCGAAGTGTGGCGGTCACTCGAGTAGAGTAGGAGCCCCGCTGGAGGCGAGTATGACAGGGTTTTATTTATTTATTTTTTTTTTTTAAAAGGGAGCTTTAAGTATCATTTGAAGTCTATGGCATGCAAAACACAAACTGCATTGAGGGGAAAAAAGTCCCCAACCTTTTCCAAAAAATGCAACTCTGCAAAACATACAGATGTGAACTACATCTATAGAAAACCATGTTACAGGGACTGTATTACATTTCTGCAAACTGCAGTAAAACGCATTAGGTGTGAACCTAGACTTATGGACGTGCACTTACCAGAAATATTCAAGCCTTCCCAGGGTACAGCGCTTCCACATTTGTACACTACTGTGCAGCACATCCAGATCTCCACTTAATGTTCCCCTTCCTCCTGGATGGCCTCCATCCCAGAATCACATATCTCCTCTGCTACCACATCCAGATTCACCTCCCACCTGGAGGAAGGGGGAACACTAAAAAGGTCAGATCTGGACCCGGGAAGGTGTGAATATTTCTAGTAAGTGCACACCCCTAAGAGCACGTTAAGGAGCAGAGGCACCAAGAATCACTAATAACTCATACAGCGCTAGTGTTGTAAATCCTCGTGGGATGAATTATTATGGTGAATTCATTACCATTGGGGGGTGGCAGCAAGTATCCAAGCACTGAAGAGCTTGTCACTTTCCAATGAATTTTATCAATTAACTTTTTCCCATAGCAATTTAAACCATAACTGAACCACGATACCACTTATATAAGTATTTTACCCATGCATTAACGAACTTACCAATTTATGTATACTAAATTTAGTACATGTACACATTAGGACCAGTACTATATATTTCAGCACCAGCACTGAAAAGGATCAGAGCTGCTCTGTGCAAAACCACTGTACAGAGCAAGTATGACAAGGGTTGCCACATGATCCCAGGACACATTACATAGGTTCAGGGGCTAAGAACATATAAGCACTGGTTCACATTAATGTGATTTTACATGCCAAATCAACAATTGCACCAGCTGAATCAGTGCAATGCTGCATTTGCAGCACTGCACCGATTCCCAAAAGTAGTTTCTGTACTACTTCTGGCAATTTCCATAGACATCTGAGAAGCAACCTGCACAGGTGTCTGAAATTGCACCTAAAGTCAGGACTGACATGCGGGAATGAAATTGGGCAAGTTCAGCTGAACTCGCACCATTTCATTCCCACACCAATGTGGACCTAGGCTGGGAACTAGGTGAGGTTAACACCAACCTTAACCAGTAATGTGTCCTGGATTAAAGGGATGATGTGGCAACCTTAAGTAGGACATGTTAGCTAGTTAACATTTAGACCCCTTAAAAAAAAAAAAAAAAAAAAAAAAAAGTTTTGGGCCAAGCTGACCCAAACAAACCATTTTCTGCACCAACAGGTGGAGCACGCTGTAGTAACGTTCTCCTGGCAGTGGGAGGGAGAATTCCCATCCCACTCCATCTACAATTAAGAGTCAGGCACACCAGTGAGACTTGACAGATAAAATCATACAAGTTGCATCCTATTGTTGGCAATGGAACTATTCAAAATCTGTGCAATGCCAACTTTGTGGCGCAGCACATAATTTGAAAAAAGTACTTCCTGCACTACGTGGAATTTCCACTTTAAATGTAGGCAACCCCTGACATACCACAATTGGAATTTTATTTTTTTTGTGGGGGGGAAGAAAGGGAGAGAAAGAAGGGACCCTGTTCTGACAAGGTCCCAGCTCCACGTCCTCTCCTGGCACTGCAGAACCAGAAGGATGTTCACCTCTCTCCAAGCAATCTTCTGGGACACATCACAGGTCCCAGAGGATTGCCCGGCCATTAAGCCATGGCTGAGCACCCACATGGAGGGGAGGGGGCAGAGGAGCGATGCATCGGGCGGCCGCATCGCTGGGACAGGTGAGTGGTCACTTATTAAAAGTCAACAGCTACACTTATTTTAGCTGTTGACTCTTAATTGGGTGGAACTCCACTTTAAACTGGAACATAGGCAAGGGTTAAGAATGCAAAGTCATTAAATCAGCTGCTAAATGCTATAATAAAAGAAGGGGGGAAGAAAATAATATCGTAAATCGTCGACTAAATTACTGAAACGTAAGAATTGGGAACGGATACAAGGTCAAATTTCACCTCAAGGTGGGTTAATTCTCAGTTGTCGATGTTTTTCACATCGACAACTGAAAATTATTCACTGATGAGCGGACAGGGTCGCTACGCCGGCGGGCTACGAAGG
>BLSH010459336.1:685045-707745 GCA_018402905.1 Glandirana rugosa | reverse complement strand
CCTTTGCGTGGTTTTTGCGTACACGGAGCGGGTCACGTGGTGCCGCCTAGTGTCACGCCCAGTAAAGGATGGGAACCAGCACGTGGGTGTGTGCAGAACAATGAAGGAAGCAGCGTGAGGGCTGATAACGGGAATGTTAGGGGACTCCAGACGGCACTCCCCGGTATTGGAATGACAAATGTGTGGGTGCTGTTTGCTGAGGTTCCCGGCTTCTACATGAAGGATTCTTATCATTAGGGTTTATGTTGCACAATGGGGTGTGTATGAGGAGACTTGTGTCTGGAATGTGTCACCATTCAAGTCTATGCACCCTGCTGCTGTGACATGAGAGCTGAGTAAAAGTATCAGCACTCTTCCTTTTCTGCAGCATACATTGTAGCAGTATGGGTGGATTTCTGCACATGCGTTTTTGGTGCGTTTCCCCCCCCCCCCCCTTTTCACTTCGGGCCGGTTCACCATGTAGCGAATCCACGTTTCTGCATTGCATGTCTCCCGGCAGCTGCATCTCCATTAACCTGTGTTTTGCCACATTCCATTCTGGAAAAGTGTAGCATGTTCTACTTTGGTTCACTGCACTGGTGTGAACTAGGGCCATTGGAATCTATGGAAAACACTGTCTTTGCGTTTTTTATGTATATTAACCACTTTAGTAACACACTATAGCCAAAAGACAGCTACAGGTACTATAGTTCTAGGAGGGTATCTAGAAACATTGTCTCAGAAACCAGCCCCCTGCTGCACACACTGGGCATGCTCTGTGACCACTGTGTCCTTAGCACACAGCTGAACACAGATAGGGAGTAAAGGGCCAATCACGCCATGTGATCAGCTGTGTCCAGCCTGTTATCGGCAGTCCTTTCCTCACACACTGTCTCTGTGTGAGGAAAGGAGAGCCGATAACCAGCAAGCATGTCAGCACATTGTTTACACTGATAATCAGTGCAGCCTATCAGCACAACCTCATCATTGCCTATTAGTGCAGCCTCACCAGTGCCCATCAGTGAGACCTCAACAGTGCAGCCCCATCAGTGAGGCCTCAAAAGTGCCCATCAGTGAGACCTCGCTAGTGCCCATCAGTGAGGCCTCAATAGTGTAGCCTCACCAGTGCCCCTCAGTGAGGCCTCACCAGTGCAGCCTCACCAGTGTCCATCAGTGAGGTTTCACCAGTGCCCATCAGTGAGGCCTCAATAGTGCAGCCTCACCAGTGCCCATCAGTGAGGCCTCAACAGTGCAGCCTCACCAGTGCCCATTAGTGAGGCCTCACCAGTGCCCATCAGCAGGGCTGCTGATAGAAATCGCAGGGCCCCGTACAGGCTATTTGACAGGACCCCCAAGAAAGTATTAAAGCTATATTTCTCTAAAAATACAATAAAACTGTTAGCGGACACAAATATAACATAACTCACAGAATTACTGCTAAATCTAAAAGATAAAACGGAGTTAATAAATAAAAATGAAGATTAATTCAAAAAATATACAGACTCCGGGATCAGAAGGGGAGAAAAAAAATGCACACTGGGCTTAAAAAAACTCCAGTTCACTTGGCAGAAAAAAACGCTCATATAGAACATTTTTTGTACAAAGTTTAGGAGAACAAGAAGGGTTCTTTTTCTCTGTCTTTAAACGTTGAGCCTAAAATCTGCCTGTAATCGTCCTAATGTGTATGGACACATAGGATAACATTGAGCTGCTTCTACAGGCAAAAGATTAAACTCCTGTAGAAGCAGCAATTTTTTTAAGCCAGTGTGCATGGAGCCTTAGAGAGATAACAAACTCCAGTGCTGACAAGAGGGGGATTAGTGAGGGACGACTGTCTCTTTCTTATCAGCTAAAAGCTTGTAGCAAGGGAGGGGGAAGGAGAGCAACGTTTATCTGCTGGAGGAAAAGAGACACAATTGTCATCTGTCAATAATCCCCCCTGTGTAGGCCCCCTGTGTGCTCCGGGCCCCCCACACCAGGGCTAGTTGTACCCCCCTATCAGCAGCCCTGCCCATCAGTGAGGCCTTAAAAGTGCAGCCGCCCTAGTGCCCATCAGTGAGGCCTCAACAGTGCCCATTCCTGAGGCCTGACCAGTGCCCATCAGTGCAGCCTCACCAGTGCCCATCAGTGAGGCCTTACCAGTGCCCATTAATGCAGCCTCACCAGTGCCCATCAGTGAGGCCTCAACAGTGCAGCCTTACCAGTGCCCATCAATGCAGCCTCACCAGTGCACATCAGTGAGGCCTCAACAGTGCAGCCTCACCAGTGCCCATCAGTGAGGCCTCATTAGTGCAGCCTCACCAGTGCCCATCAACGTGGCTTCATCAGTGAGGTATCAACAGTGCCCATCAGTGAGGCCTCAACAGTGCAGCCTCACCAGTGCCCATCAGTGAGACCTCAACAGTGCAGCCCCACCAGTGCCCATCAATGCAGCCTCACCAGTGCCCATCACTGAGGCCTCATCCGTGCAGCCTCACCAGTGCCATCAGTGCAGCCGCATCAGTGAAGAAAACAAATACTTATTTTCCAAATGTCATAACAGATACTAAGAAATTTTTTTTTTTCCAAAATGTTTGGTCTTTTCCCAGTTGTTTAGCAAAAAATAAAAAACCTAGTGGTGATTAAAGTGGTTATCAACCCACTACAGTATAACCATATAATCCCGTCTGTAAAACAAAATTATGTGTCCCAGTGTCTGTGTTCTATAAAAAAAGATGCCAATTTCTACCTTATGTCAGAGCGTCTCCCGGTTCTCACGTGACTCCTCGGCTCTCTACTGTCCCCGGCTGACAGCTATAGCGGGAGGGGCCAAGAACTCCCGCTGACGTCAGCTGGGGAGGAGAGAGAGCTCAGTGGTCACGTGAGCGTTGGGAGACACTGATATAAGATAGAAATCTGCATCTTTTTTATATAACACAGACACAGTGACACATAATGTTATTTTACAGAGGGGATTGAATGGGTATACTATAATTATGATAGCAGCAGGAGGGGAGGGCTGGGGGAGTGGATGGAGCTGACAGGCAGGGTGAGCAGAGAGGAGAGCTGTAGATGATGGAGGCACGTAAACTGACCACGGTGTCAGGGCTCAGCAGCCATGATAAACCATGGTCAGTTTACAGGGGGAGGGCAGAAACGGGCAGGGTCAGCCAGGTTTGTTAGGTGATAAAAGGGGCCAAATTACACAGCACACTGTGCAGTTATTCATGCTTTAACCACTTCCCGGCCAGCGCCGTAAATAGGCTGGTTTTGAGTGGCTGTACCTTGATATAGCCTGTAGCTACAGGCTATATCTTGGTATCGTTTTTTAGAGTGGATGGTCGGCTATCCGGGGGTAACGACTGATCTGGCTTGGGAGCCACTCCGCGAGCGATGTCCCCTCCCTTCTGCCACTCTTCTCCGGTCTCCCGGAGAACGACGATCCGGCACATCCGCAGGCTAGAAGGAGACCTGATAAAAGCCGGAATCGGCTCCGATCGGGTCTCCTTCGGCAAATTCCGGAAGTGACGTCATAACGTTTACTCAGCGGCTAACAGCGCCAGTTTTAAAAAAATGACAGTATTCAGAATTGCCGTTTTTGGCTATCTGAATACTGTGAAGTGCAAAGGAGGGATGGGATGTTACAACCACAAAGGATGTTTACATTCCTTGTGATAGCAATAAAAGTGATCAGAATTTTTTTTTTTTTTTAAAGGAACAGTGTTAAAAATAAATAAAAAAAAAAAAATTAAAG
Source organism: Glandirana rugosa (assembly GCA_018402905.1). Taxonomy (NCBI): domain Eukaryota; kingdom Metazoa; phylum Chordata; class Amphibia; order Anura; family Ranidae; genus Glandirana; species Glandirana rugosa. Next base: position 704,033 of record BLSH010459336.1, on the reverse strand, counting down.
CGCCACCGTCCCCGCAAGCTCGCGCAGCAAAGAAAACACATACGCGCCCGCATATAAAAAACGGTGTTCAAACCACACGTAAGGTATCGCCGTGATCGCCAAAGTGTGAGAAATAATTCTAGCAAAAGACCTCCTCTGCACCTCTAACCTGGTTACCGTTAAAAAATTTTAAAGCGTAGCCTATGGAAATTTTTAAGTACCGGACTTTGTTGCCATTCCGCGAGTGCACGCAATTTTCAACCGTAACATGTATGGTATCTATTTACTCCACATCCTCTTTCACAATATACAAAAAAATTGGGTTAACTTTACTGTTGTCTTATTTTTTAACTCAAAAAAGTGAAATTTTTCCAAAGAAATTGCACTTGAAAGACCGCTGCGCAAATACCGTGTGACAAAAAGTATTGCAACGATCGCCATTTTATTCTCTAGGGTGTTTGAAAAAAAAATATGTTTGGGGGTTCTAAGTAATTTTCTAGCAAAAAAAAAAAATGGAAAATTTACCATCAAATACTTACCGTAATTTTCCTTTCCTGATGGACTCCATGGCAGCATACGTATGGATTAACCCCGCCTCCACTCCTCCCCTATAGGACCCCACTCCCATAAATCTTTGCTCTGAGCTGGAGGCCGTGTTCCGTAACTAGCCTCCTCAAGACATTTGAGTCCATGGAGTCCATCAGGAAAGGAAAATTACGGTAAGTATTTGATGGTAAATTTTCCGTTTTCCTGACAGACTCCATGGCAGCATACCTATGGGAATTAACTCGCCATACACCCAATGGGCGGGCAATGCTATCCCAAAGGCTTTAATTTGTATCGTCAACAGACAAGACCTGCAGGCCAAAATAACCAGAGGATAAAGAAGCAGACTCCACACAATAATGAGCCATAAACATATTGATTGAGGACCACAAGGTTGCCCTACAGACTACTCTGGGAATCACATGCTGTGAATCTGCCAAAGATGTAAACCTATGCCTGGTCGAACAAGCAGACAGTACCTCCAAAGCAGCCAAGCCCTTGGCTCCCTGAGCCTGTTGGATGACCTAGGCCATCCGTGCCACAATCATCCTAGATGAGGCACGTTCCTCTGTCCTTTCTGGCAATAGAATTAACAGGCGCTCTGAAGCATGAAAGAAGTTGTAGCTTTGTAGAAATGAAAGACTCATGTGCCCTTAAAGTGGTTGTATACTCTCCTATTGTTTTCAGCTAAGGAAGCTGACATCTTAGCCTCTGCCTGATCTGCAGCCGCCATGATGCTACGCATGCGATGCATTATGACACCACCCACTGGATGGTCTGCCAGTCTGGTTGAGAGCACAGCCAAGGAGACAGCTAGCATTCCCGGTATGTAGGGAATATTAACTCTTTTTTGACACTATCAAATCGATGGGTAGACAACCGCTTTAAGAATTGAGTCAAGCATAGATAACAGCACCACTTAAACTGGAAAGAACGATAATAAAAGATCTCTGTTACCAATGAACCAATCTCTGGGGCTTTTTATGCCAACGTGATAGCCTGGAAAAAGGCAAAATTGACAGAGAAGCCTTAAACGCTCTGCTCCAATTCCCGAGAAGGAGTTGACAACAAAAGGTAGACTCCATTTGGAAAACCTCCGCTACTTCAAGGACTGAGCCTAGTTGCTCCCTTGAAGGATTGTTGGACAGGAAAAGATGCCTAGACCTGGATACACCTGTGAAGGCCAATAAAGCGGACACTTGAATTCCGAGGAAACTGACCGATAGACTAAATCCGACTGGAGGAAGCCTAGAATATTTAGAACTTCTAGATCACTACATGATCTGTCAGCAGCAGACATGTATTTGAGTAAACGTTGACCAAATTCTTCCGTAAACTTTGTTTGCGTTCATTCTGCTTGTATTCAAGAGAGCGGAGATGGCCGTCAGACGCAACCGTGCTGGACATGGAAGTAGAATTGCACCCAGTGACAGAAGTTCTGGCCTGAGGAGAAGGTGCACTGGAAGCTAAACTGTGCCAGCAAGGGGAACCATGGCCTAATTGGCCAATAAGGCATCCCTGCCACTACCTGCACAACCTCTGCTTGGAGTCTGGAGTCCAGGACTGGAAGAAATGCACCAGTCCTACTGCATTACCAATGATCAGGGCATTTGTGCCTGAAAACCTCCACATGTAGATGCTATTCGTTGTTGTCCAATTTGACTCTGGAAAGAAAGCCTGCTAGAATGTTCTGGACTCTGGGGACATAAGCCGCTGAGGTGTAGGCTTGAATCTTCTGAGCCCAAGACATAATTGGCTCCTGCTTCCTGTAATAGAGAACAAGCTGTGAGTCCTTCTGTCTTAACATAGGAGACCACCGTAGTGTTAACTAACCTAAGAGCATCGGCGCTCCCTTCCTCATATAGTGAAAGGCCTGTAGGGTGCAGAAGGCCGTCCGTAGTATCAGAATGTTTAACACAATCCTGTGAAATTGACAGCCCCGTCTGTCTTAAGCTATCCCCGACAGGAAGCGAGCCCCCCAGTCCGTATTGCTAGCATCGGACGTGGTTGTGAACCAGGAAATGGGGCAATGGAAATGGCAAATGAGCCAGTTCCTCCACTGCAACCACCAGGGGACTCGCTCTCATGATTGAGGTAATGTAGATGACCTGAATTTTGCTTCCTGGCTCCCACTGCTGGAGAAACCCCTTCCGGAAGGGCCGTCTTCTCCAGCCTCCACTTGACCCCTTCGAAATCGTAGACACCATAGTGTCAATCATTTTAGACACTGAAAGGCACGCAGGGAAGAAGACAAGGCCAGGAGTATTCTGTTCCAGCACCTCGGGAACCAGAGTCAAGGCAATAGTCCTCTTGATTATATTGCACTGAGCTCCGAGGCATACAGGAGACTGAGTGAGCTCCAGGTGACTCTTACCAGAATCAGCTGCCATCTGAATTTGAGGAGCATTGAAAAAACCTGAGCTCTGGGCTCCAGCAGCTGTCCTTTGTTTTGGGACTGCCCCTACTATTGGAATGAATGGCCATCACTTCTGAAGCACCTGAAAAGCGCTTTGGAAGCGCTGCAACACGGGGCGCTTTTAACCCATTCTGGGGGGTTAAAAGCTCCCCGCTAGCGGTGGCAAAACGCCGTTTAAACAGCGGCGCTTTACCGCTAACGGAACCGCCGCCCCAGTGTGAAAGGGGTCTTACATAGCTATACCTGCAAATAGGGCCAGCCTGAAGAGATGTAGCAGGATTTAATTTTCTGACTAAAGTTCCTATTTAAGCCGGCCATACATGGATGGAAATTTACAGAGGTTGACTGCCTTGTCTGATTTTTGTCACTTGATCAGTACAGCAAGCTGTGCTGTAAGCTGCAGCGATGATCAGTGTTTTCTGACGACAGGGAAGTCTACCCACTGTCAGAATGGCATAAGCGGGTAGGATTCCTCCACCCACCTGAAATGTGTGGATGGGGGTATTAAGCCAATTTTTTTTTGTTAAACCTACTGGTTGAATGAAAAAAAGAAAATCATTAATGGGCTGCCTGAGAGCCATTTGTCAGTAGCAGAATTATTTTGAAGGACACAGCAGAGAGTGAAAACTTACCTGCTTGAATCTGTCACTCCTTTGTCGGCTAGTAGAGTGAGATGTTCCCAGACATCCCTGTGTTTTCTAGCAATAACATGGCTGTTGAATTCTCAGTAGTGACATGAACCTTGGGCACAAGCAAAAGAAACCAGATATATTTCACTTTAACGCAAAACTCCAGCCAAAAAAAAAAAAAATCAACAATGTTTCCCTATATAATCTCTATACGTAAATGTCATTCTCCCTTGCACCCAACAATTTACAGGACTCCTCACTCTCATTTCCCACTGTTAATGACAGCACTGATGATCGGTAACTAATCAGAATGGTTCCCGACTATGTGATCGCTATGCCAGCTATGCAGGCTTCAAGTCTACAGTAGCGGTAGACTTTAAGCCTGCATTTTTACCACCCCCAAATACTCCCACCTTAAAGGAGTTGTAACCTTATCGCAGGTTAAACAGCACAGTCCTTGTGCTGTCTAATTTGTCACTCTCTATGCTGTAAAAAACCTGATTGATCCTGCCTGTTCCTGTGTCCCCTTTAGTGTGCTGACCACAGTAATCATGGCTACTGATCCATGATACCGTGGTAAGTTTACGTGGCTCCTTCACCCTGCTGCTCTCCTCCCCTCCCTTCCTGTCTGTCAGCTCTTGTGTGTGTGTGAGCCGCCCCCCTGCCGCTATTAGTAGCAGCTGGCAGTAAAGTTAAATAAATATTACTGCCAGCCCCTCTGTTTTACTAAGCGATCCTACACAGTGCACATTTTTATAAAATTGTGCCTGTAAATACCGTATTTAAGTTTGTTTCTGGCCGGTCATGTGACCTCCATCCACTCTCCTCCTCCGATCTAAGGGTTACAGCGGGCTGAACGGAAAGCACAGCGGTCACGTGACCTCCCAGCTGATGTCAGAGGGGGATCTTGGCCCCTCTTGCTGTTGCCTTTAGATTGGGGGAGGAGAGCGGCCAGAGGTCACGTGACTGGCCAGAAATGATCTGCACTAAGGTATTTACAGGGAAAATTTTATAAAAACAATTACACTGTGCAGGATCACTTAGTAGAACAGAGGGGTTGGCAGTAATAGTTATTTGACTTTACAACCACTTTAAGCTGCAATGGCAGGAGTGTACCCATGCTGCAGCTGCGATGCTTGTTCAGCAAATGGAGCCGTGTCATGAAATGCGCATCCTTTTAGGGGTTAGAAAAGGTGGCGATGAGGCAATATATCACTCCTCTTTCTGTCACTTTGCTTTCTCTGCCTTTCGGCATGCTTCTTTTACTACATGAACTGAAGGGATTTTTGTGCTGCTTCTACTTCACCCAATTAAAGCTCTGCTATACAACAACTGCAAGAGACTGATATCAATCCAAATTCTGGTACTTAAACTAGTTGCATTTAAAAACATACATTAAATTAGTGGTTCTCAGTTCTAAGCTTTGTGAGGCCTTAGGCAAAACCTAGACATGAGGCCCCACTCATGCCCATAATGGGAAAATGAATTCAAGCAATAAAAAAATTAACTGTATAAACTGCATATATTAAGAGATTTATGATTCAATATATTTTTATTGTTATTTTGTCATGAGAAAAAGCAAGTACAACATTGTGGTATGGTATTATCAAAAACAACATTTGCCTTACATATAGTATAATAAATGAACATTTAAGTTGACACATAAATGATTACCTTGAGCAACCTCTTTGGCGTATCAGCTCCATATTATTAAACTAAAACGAACATCTTGAGAGGTGGGAATGACCCGCCTCCGCACTCTGACACCCCATAAGGGAGCTTGCTGCGTCTTGTTGGGCACGAAGACAGGGCTCCCCCCCCCCCTGTTTAATTTTTTATTTTGATTAACTCTATCAGTGTGAATGAACAACCATAAGGAAAGCAAGTTAACTAGCTTTGATATTACTCAAGAATAAACCTGTACAACTTTGTGGAGTAGCAAATTGCAAGTAATCCATCCACTTTAACCATTCGCCCAGGATCGTTCCTTGTGGTGTCCTCTAGGACAGGTGCTGATGCGGCTTTTTGCTGGAGTACTTTGAAGATATCTGGTTGTTGACCATTCAAGGGCGGTGTGTCTCGCAATAACCCTTTTGGGTGCCCCCTTTTGGGGGTGACTAGATGTAAATCATCGGCACCTCAACTCTCTCACCACTACTACATACTTTTGGTCTCTATTATTGGAATTCCCCTTCTTTGGGGATTATTTCCTGCCAGATCTATATGTGTCATCACACTAACCTTGGCCTTTCCCCTTCTGGGAACTCCTCTTGTTACAGTTTTTGGCAACTAATCGTGTTTGGCCAATTTTTGTTTGTTTTCCATATCGTTTATCCTGACATCTGAAATATTTTCTGGAGTGGATGTCCCTTGATTACCAGATTATAAGTATGGAACATCCAGTCCTGGATGATTATTGCTTTTAATTATCGACCACCTACCCCTGAGGAAGATATCTCATTCTGTTACATCGAAACGCGTTGGGTCTTGCTCTACCCCCTATGTGGGGCAGACCAGTGGTCTTTTAACCATTTCACCGTTTTGTCATTATATTTGTCACTTGCTATCGTCTTATCATGGGCACACACTCTTCCTGTTCCCTTGTGCACTCATGTCTTATGTTGCTTTGATTATATGTGTTGTCTTATCATTTTTAATGTGTACCAATAAACTTTGATTGTTTTTATAATTTGTTCTCCTCTTGATGAGTTGGTTGTCCCAATTTAACGTCCCAATTAGGGGGTTCTTGCTCTGTTTTCCACTTTAACTATGGAGTAGTATTTTAACGTAAGAAGGAGTATAGAACAGAGGGAAGAAGTAGGTAGAGGGTGAGAGGGGATAGAAAAGTGTAGAGTGAAGGGAGATTGCACACACAATATAGTTGATCACATCAGCTCTTAGTGTATGATTTGTACCAATTTGACCAGGGTTCCCATGCGTTGGAGAGTTTGTTGTAGGCCTGTCAATCCATTGATACTAAGAGCTTTAAAGTGCTGGTGTCAGTTCTCTCTCAGTGCTGGTGTCAGTGCCCTCTATCAGTCCAGGTGTCAGTGCTCTCGATCAGTGCTGGTGTCAGTGCTCTCTATCAGTGCTGATGTCAGTGCTCTCTATCTCAGTGCTGGTGTCAGTGCTCTCTATCAGTGCTGGTGTCAGTGCTCTCTATCAGTCCTGGTGTCAGTGTTCTCTATCAGTGCTGATGACAGTGCTCTCTATCAGTGCTGGTGTCAGTGCTCTCTATCAGTGCTGATGTCAGTGCTCTCTATCAGTGCTGGTGTCAGTGCTCTCTATCAGTGCTGGTGTCAGTGCTCTCTATCTCAGTGCTGATGTTAGTGCTCTCTATCAGTGCTGGTGTCAGTGCTCTCTATCAGTGCTGATGTCAGTGCTCTCTATCAGTGCTGGTGTCAGTGCTCTCTATCAGTGCTGGTGTCAGTGCTCTCTATCTCAGTGCTGATGTTAGTGCTCTCTATCAGTGCTGGTGTCAGTGCTCTCTATCAGTGCTGATGTCAGTGCTCTCTATCAGTGCTGGTGTCAGTGCTCTCTATCAGTGCTGGTGTCAGTGCTCTCTATCTCAGTGTTTGTGTCAGTGCTCTCTATCTCAGTGCTGGTGTCAGTGCTCTCTATCTTAGTGCTGGTGTCAATGCTCTCTATCTCAGTGATTTGTCAGTGCTCATTATCAGTGCTGGTGTCAGTTCTCTCTACCTCAGTGATGTGTCAGTGCTCATTATCAGTGCTGGTGTCAGTGCTCTCTATCTCAGTGCTGGTGTCAGTGCTCTCTATCTCAGTGCTGATGTCAGTGCTCTCTATCAGTGCTGGTGTCAGTGCTCTCTATCAGTGCTGATGTCAGTGCTGGTGTCAGTGCTCTCTATCTCAGTGTTGGTGTCAGTGCTCTCTATCTCAGTGCTGGTGTCAGTGCTCTCTATCTTAGTGCTGGTGTCAGTGCTCTCTATCTCAGTGATTTGTCAGTGCTCATTATCAGTGCTGGTGTCAGTGCTCTTTATCTCAGTGCTGGTGTCAGTGCTCTCTATCTCAGTGCTGGTGTCAGTGCTCTCTATCTCAGTGCTGGTGTCAGTGCTCTCTATCTCGTGCTGGTTTCAGGGCTCTCTATCTCGGTGATGGTGTCAGTGCTGTCTATCAGTGCTAGTGTCAGTGCTCTCTATCAGTGCTGGTGTCAGTGCTCTCTATCTTAGTGATGTGTCAGTGCTCTCTATCAGTGCTGGTGTCAGTGCTCTCTATTTGAGTGATGTGTCCGTGCTCATTATCAGCGCTGGTGTCAGTGCTCTTTATCTCAGTGCTGGTGTCAGTGCTCTCTACCTCAGTGATGTGTCAGTGCTCATTATCAGTGCTGGTGTCAGTGCTCTCTATCTCAGTGCTGGTATCAGTGCTCTCGATTTCAGTGATGTGTCAGTGCTCATTATCAGCGCTGTTGTCAGTGCTCTCTATCTCAGTGCTGGTGTCAGTGCTCTCTATCTCAGTGCTGGTGTCAGTGCTCTCTATCTCAGTGCTGGTGTCAGTGCTCTCTATCTCTGTGCTGGTGTCAGTGCTCTCTATCTCAGTGCTGGTGCCAGTGCTCTCTGTCTCAGTGCTGGTGTCAGTGCTCTCTGTCTCAGTGCTGGTGTCAGTGCTCTCTATCTCATTGCTGGTGTCAGTGCTCTCTATCTCAGTGCTGGTGTCAGTGCTCTCTATCTCTGTGCTGGTGTCAGTGCTCTCTATCTCAGTGCTGGTGCCAGTGCTCTCTATCTCAGTGCTGGTGTCAGTGCTCTCTATCTCATTGTTGCGCTCAGTGACCTCGCTCTCTCTCGGTGCTGGTGTCACATAGAGCTCCTTGAACTTGGCCTCGTAGAGTTTTAGAGAAGGGGCTGTGCGAGTTTCACCATCTCAGAGGTCTCTTCATCCTCGTTGGGCAGTAGTAGGTTCTCCCTGAGCTGGGTTCTCCCAACCCCTCCACAGTGGAGCCCTGCATAGGCGGGGATGAGGGTGGAGGGAGGGTCAGAGGCTGTCAATCACAGGTGGGCACACTGGGACACTGGCAGAGGACTGAACTGTCCTTACTTTTTGTGGCACTGATAATCAGGAGGAAGAGAGTGGAGGGGATGGGACAAGGGGTGGATGTAAAGGCCAGTGGGTGTGGCTGAGGGAGGCCTATGTTGGAGGAGCAGGGATGGGGGGCCTGGCTCTCTCTCATGCTAGTGGTCGCTGGTTGGAGAACAGGGTTGTAACATAGTAGCTGCGTCTCTCCCCGTAGCTGGAGACCCTGCTCCCCCCCCCACCCTGAATGACAGCCCTGGAGAGGGGTGGCCCGGACACCTCTTCTCTCCTACCTCCTGCTTCCATCCCCTACGAGATCTATCGGCTCCATCCAGCCCTGGCGAGGCCTCCTCCCTGGGACCTTCCTATTCCCCTCCTCGCTACTGCTTACCAGAAGCCGGGATGCCTACTCAGGGTGCACGGTGTACGGCTCTGTGGGGCATTCCAGTGGGGGGTGACAGGGAGCGATCTGTGGCTCCAGGTGCAGTGAGAATATTTACGTCTCCTCCCCTTCTCCTCCTCCCCCGGACAACACAGCACTGGCCCCGCCTCCTCCTCAAGACACAGCCATGGCTCCGTCCTTTCTCTCCATTGCCTGGCCATGGAACTCACAGGCAACATTAACCATCTGCAGGCCGGAGCGCAGCACCAGCATTGTTTTCCTCCACGGTCCTATATACCAAGAGGCGGCCCTTTTATTAAGCAAATTAGGCAGTTGCAAGGCCTCTGTGAGTGCTAGGCCTTAGGCGACCGCCTAATTTGCCTAATTAGAGAGCCGCCTCTGGATAAGAGCTATTTTAACTAAGGAAAGTTCCCAAAACATGGCCTGTTGGGTGTACTTGAGGACTGAGGTTGAGAAATACTGCATTAAATGATTGTATGATAAATTGTGTATTCATGATTACAGTATTGCATTCATTTCTGTATTTTATATCTGCCTCCTGCCCAGGGTTTGATGACAGCATTGGAGGCAAGATGGTCAGGAAGTGACATCACTTTCAGCACTTATGACATGTTGGTCAGCCGAGGGGAAGGGAGTGTTTGATGGCTCATGGGGTTTTTATAAGTGGGCTTCCAATGCTTATATGTGGGATTGGACATAAGAAAGGATTTAACTTCCCAAAACACTCTGTTCCTTCCTTCTACCATATAACTGCCATTGGGTGTTTAACTTTTCTCTGTACTTTATGGCATTGTATTTATTACTAGTTACAGCACCTGTTTATTGCTCTTTTGCCCGTGCTTCTCTACTGACTAATCATGGGGTGCACATTTTCCATTTATTAAACTAATTGTATTTTATAACTGCCTGGAGTTCAGCTTTAATAAATACTACATGGAGCAGTGCCATCAATAATAGTATTGATGGCAAAGGCAAATGTGGAAAATCAGCAACAAAACAGAACATAATTAGTACAAAGCGGAGCCTTCACCCACCAGCAGTATTACTGTATATCCATTTACCGCAAATGCACTTATCTTTATAACAATGTGCTAATGCAGTTTCCCTTGTTTAGAACAAACAACAGTAGGTATTACTATATTTTAAAGCAACTACACCTAATAAAAATAGCTTTGATCGTTTTTATTCATTCATCACATTCAAATAAAAAATAAATCTGCTACAGTTAAAGTTGCATGTGACCAAGCTAAAAGTGCAGATAAATTTTGTCCCCATGGATTAAAGTGTATACTTACTTTCTAAAGATGCTACTGACATGAAATTTTCACCACATGTCGGTAACAACCCATGCAGTCCATACATACAAAAAAACAAACAAAACAAATACGTTCAGAAATTAGGTTATGTGTAATAAAATGGAATGACACAGGGAAAAAGTATTGAACACATGAAGAAAGGTAGGTGCAAAAAGGCACGGAAAGCCAAGACACCAGCTGAAATCTATCAGTAATTTGAAAGCAATCCTGCCCCTGTCAGTGCACATTAATATCAGCTGGTTCAGTCTCAACTGATGGCCTATAAAAAGGTGTCCCATTACCAAGGTGTTACAAGAAACATCTCATAATGGGTAAAAGCAAAGAGCTCTCTCAAGACCTCTGTTGCAAAACATACTGATGGCATTGGTTACAGAAGGATTTCTAAACTTCTGAATGTATGAGTGAGCGCTGTTGGGGCCATAATCCGTAAGTGGAAAGAACATAATTTCACCATAAACTGACCACACCCAGGTGCTCCTCACAAGATTACTGACAGAGAAGTAAAACAAATTACCAGAAGAGTTGTCCAAGAGCCAAGGACCACTTGCAGAGAGCTTCAGAAAGACCTGGAATTAGCAGGTACAATTGATTCAAAGAAAACTAGAGATGCCCTGAAATTTTGGCAGCCGCAAAAATGGTGTATTCAGCATTTTGCCAATAGAAAAAAAGGTGCCAATAATAACGCCATAAACGCACACGATTTTGCCACAATTTGGCAGCAATTTTAATGATGTATTTTTCATAGGTTATGTGACTCAAAAAACTGTTTTTGATGTGTTCTTGCCGAGTATTTAATGCATTTCAGTGGGGAGGTTCTTTAGTGTGTTTTTTTTAACCACTTCAGCCCCGGAAGGATTTGCCCCCTTCCTGACCAGAGCCCTTTTTGCGATTCGGCACTGCGTCACTTTAACTGAAAATTGCGCGGTTGTGCGGCGTTGTACCCAAACTAAATTTGCGTCCTTTTTTTTCCCACAAATAGAGCTTTCTTTTGGTGGTATTTAATCACCGCTGTGTCATTTCTGATCGCCGCTATAAACAAAAGAAGAGCGACAATTTTGCAAAAAAACCCAAATTTCTTACTTTTTGCTAAAATACAAATCCAAAAAAAAAAATATATAAAAAAACATTTTTTTCACCGGTTTTGGCCGATTTATATTCTTCCTCATATTTGTGATAAAAAAAAAATCGCAATCGGCATTTATTGATTGGTTTGCGCAAAAGTTGCCGCGTTTACGGATGATGAGAATTAATTTCTGGGGTTTTTAGTTTTTTTTATCTTTTACTAGTAATGGCGGCGATCTGCGATTTTTAGCGGTACTGCGATATTGGGGCAGACATGTCGGAACATTTTGACACTTTTTTGGGACCATTGGCATTTATACAGCGATCAGTGCTATAAAAATGCACTGATTACTGTGTAAATGCCATTGGCAGTGAAGGGGTTAACCTGCAGGGGGTGCTCTAAGGGTTAACAGTGTTCCCTGGGCGTGTTCTAACTGTATTTGGGCTGCCCTAGCAGGGGAAGGGAAGTGATCACAGCTTCCATGTAGAGGAAGGCTGTGATCACAGCCCTTCCCCCCTCACAGAACGGAGGTCCGTGTTTACTTACACGGACCTCCGTTCTTTCACTCCGGGGGGGGCATCGCGGGTAGCCGGCGGAGATCGAATCCGCCGCACCCGTTCCCTGGCCCTCCCCGGACACCGTGAGCGATCTGGCAGCCGCCGTCAGATGACGGCGTTTTGCCTACAAGAGCCACTTTGTCGCCGTCAAATGCCGATCGGCGGTCGGCAAGTGGTTAACTGACCAAAAATGCAGCAAATAAGATTTTTAACACCACAATGGAAGCGCAAGGGACCAGTGTGAAGACATAGACATAGATACAAGACATAGAATTTAAAGGTATACATCTTTCTTGAGCATTTCTTGCACTGAAGGTGCCAATAAAGGCCAACAAAAAAATTCATATTCATTTAAATTCATGATATTATTTAAAAATTCGAATACAATGCAATTATTTATAAAAAAATATATATATTTTTTAACCACTTCAGCCCTGGAGGATTTGCCCCCTTAATGGCCAGAGCACTTTTTGCGATTCTGCATTGCGTGTCGCTTTAACTGACAATTACGCAGTAGTGCAACGCTGTACCCAAACTAAATTGACGTCCTTTTTTTCCCACAAATAGAGCTTTCTTTTGGTGGTATTTGATCACCTCTGCGTCACTTCTGATCACTGCTATAAACAATTTTGGAAAAAATATATATATTTTTTACTTTTTTCTATAATACATGTCCAAAAAAAAATCTAAATAAACAGATTTATTCATCAGTTTTGCCGATATATAATTTTCTACATATTTGTGGTAACAAAAAAAAAAAATCACAATCAGCGTATATTGATTGGTTTGTGTTCCCTGTGTGTGTTCTAACTGTATGGAGGCTGGGCTGGCAGGGGCATGAGAGTTCTAACTGATCCAGAGTACAGGGGTGATGTGCGGTGCCATTTGAACCTCCAAACATGGTGTGTATTATGGCATCCAAAGAGTTCCATTTTGGTCTCATCCGACCAGACTATATTCTCCCAGTATTTCACGGTCTTGTCTAAATGTTGTGCAGCAAACTTTAAACGAGCTTCAACATTCTTTTTCTTCAGCAATGGAGTCTTGCGTGGTGACCGTGCACACAGGCCATGGCGGTTGACTGCATTACTTATTGTTTTCTTCAGAGGTGCACCGAGTGGAAATTTTGGTACCAAAACCTAAAATTCAGGATGCACTTAGGAAACCCGAAACAGTTTTTAACCACTTGCATACAGGCCATGGCGGTTGACTGCATTACTTATTCTTTTCTTTAGAGGTGCACCGAGTGGAAATTTTGGTACCAAAACCTAAAATTCAGGGATGCACTTGGCCAAAACTGAAATAGTTTTTAACCACTTAACGACAGCCCGCCGTGTATTTACTACGGCAGTGGCTCGTTATTGCGAATTACCCGCTTCGCACTCCATGAGCGTGCCCGCGGGTCTGATGTACTCGATGTCTGCCAGTGACCCGCGATCGCCTGTTACAGAGGAAGAACGGGGAACCGCTGTGTTTACATCGGCCCGCTCGCCCGCAAATCGCGCATGCTTTCCTGCAAATTGCGCATGCTTGAATCTCCGTTTATAAACAAGCCACATTGCCACACTAAATACACGGCGGGCGGTCGTTAAGTGGTTAAAAACTGTTTCGGTCTTGGCCAAGTGCATCCTGAATTTTAGATTTTGGTACCAAAATTTCCACTCGGTGCACCTCTAAAGAAAACAATAAGCAATGCACTCAACCGCCATAGCCTGTACGCACGGTCACCACGCAAGACTCCATTGCTGAAGAAAAAGCATGTTGAAGCTTGTTCAAGGTTTGCTGCTCTACATTTAGACATACTTAGGGTACTGGCAGATTTGGAAGTGCCAGAAGATTGCTGGTAAGCAGGTATAGATGTGGTGTCTCTGTACTCCTCCATCCCACATGAAGTGGGGGTACAGGCGGTGTCCCAGTGGCTGGACCCCAGACACCCTCTGGCAGGGCCCCATAATGAGTTTCTTATTGAACTCTTAGCGTTGGTCCTGAACAACAACTGTTTCATTTTTGATCAAAAATACTACCGCCAGAAAAGTGGTGTCGCCATGGGAGCCGCATGTGCCCCCTTATATGCATGTCTTCATCTGGGATGGTGGGGGAAAAAAGAAGTGTACAATCATCCAGCTTATAAGGAACATGTTGCCCTGTGGGTAAGATATATTGATGATGTGCTGGTGGTGTGGAGAGGGTCAGTGGATCAATTTGTTGGGTTTATTGCGGAGCTCAACTGTAATGCTAGCAATATTTTCCTCACCTATAAAATAGATTGGAATCAGATCGAGTTTCTGGATTTTTTAATCCGAAAGAAAGGTGATAAGATTGCAACCAGTACCTATAGGAAACCAACTGCTGGCAATACCCTCCTCCACGCCACCAGTCATCACCCCTGGCCCCTAATTAGGGGCATACCCAAATTACAATTTATAAGGATTCGGAGGAATTGCTCAAGTCTGGATGACTTTAACAAAGAAAGCAGGGACCTTAGCCAAAGGTTTCATCAGCGGGGATATCCAAATTCAGTGATTAAAAAAGCTAAGCTAAAAGCCTTAAACAAAAGGAGGGAAACAACCCTCGAGTGGCATCGTTACCACTTATGGCACCCATTGGAAACTGATGGACAAACACTGGCACCTCTTACTGCAGGATAATAAGTTAATAGAGATCCTGGATGCACGACCTTGCCTGATAGCAAGGAGGGCACCCACGATTGGTGACACACCTGTTCACAGTGAATTCACTCGTAAAATATTGAAAGACCCACCTTCCTCTCCATGCCTCTCTTATAGAGTATGTATCCATGTGGTCACTGTAATATATGCAAATATTTCATCAGAGCTGATACCTTTATGGACTCCTCAGGTAAACACACCTATCACACCAAATCTTTCCTCAACTGCTCAATGACTTATGTTGTCTACCAAATAATCTGCCCATGCGGTAAGATCTATGTGGGCAAGACCATTAGAGAATTCAGAAAGAGGATGGGTGAGCATATCCATATCTTGATTAAGGATGACAAATCACCGGTAGTTTTACACTTTAGGGACATGCACGGAGCATCCGCAGATGGATTCAGATGTATGATTATATACAAGCTGAAACTATCACATAGAAGAGGCGATTGGGGTTGCATTTTGTTGCAGAAAGAGGCAAGGTGGATCTTTCTCTTAGATTCTTTGTTTCCTAGAGGGCTTAACAGTGATATGTCCTTACAGTGCTTTCTGTAAGTACAGGTGCCCACTTTATTGAGTGGGTCTGGATATTGAGATATACCCCTCAAAATATGCCACTGGATGTATATAAAAAAAGAAGCAGGGTTTTGCCGTCCTGGACACTGCTTTTTATGTGTATATATTGTCAGGGGGTTAGCTCGGCAGCGGGTGTGTGTGACCCCCTGGAAGGGTTCACTACACAATTTAGGTACAGCGAGACAGCAGTTTCAGATGAAAACAAAAAGGTAGTTTATTCTCACTAGTTACAATGTGAAAAACAGCCAAACAAAAACAAACAACAAAATAAATCCTAGGCCACTTGACCACTGACTGCACAATAGGTTTTCCTGTCTGTCAGCTGGGTACAGCCTACCGCTGTACCTAGCTCCTATCACTGAACACAGTCAGCCACACAGGCTTCTTATCAGACAAGATGTTACACTCCTCAGTCTGTTGACATGACACAGAACCTGGTTCCAGGGTGGAGAACTCACCTATCCCTGCTGGGAGTTCTTGTAGAGGCCTTAATGAGCCAGCTCACCTCAGCTGCGCTCATTACCTCTACCCCTGCAAGACTCCCCTTAGTGGTACAAGTCTGCATACACCTTAAATCTAGGGCAAATGTACTTGCCATTCTGCACGCAACCCGGCGTCTTTACCCGCCTGCTGTCACAATATATTATTGTGTATGCCATGGCTGGGGCTAGAGAAGAGTAGTGTAGCTGTTTTGGCTATATCCTCAAGGGTCAAAAATTTGTGTAAAAATATGTACAGTATGGGAATGGCTCTTGACAAGCCTTGTTCACCAACGCCTCAGACAATACGTGCTTTGAGGTGTGGTTCAAAAGTACAAAATCATACTGCATAACAAAAAGTGATTATAGATCACCAAGGCACTTACTACAATGAACCAAGGTCCTTAAAACATAACTTCCATCTTGTATCTCCTATGGGAATTCACTCAGCAGGAGTGTTGTCAGTGAAGTTGTGACATTCTTACACTCATTCCACCCAGCAGCGGTTTGCAGGTTAACTTGCAGATTTGCATGACTCTTCCTTCCTCTCCTTTATTCTTGCATCCGCAGCATCTTAGTGCATTATTAGCCAATTGCACCCAGGTCACCCAACCATTCCATAGACATTACCCTGAACTGTCTATAGGGGCATTTTTTACTTGGGATTTTTTCCAACATTTTTGATGCATGGTTGTGTTTATACACCTGAATGCAAGGTGATGCATGAGGCAGGTGATGTATGGGTATTGGACGCGTCGAGGTTGTGACCTTGACAATGTTGTCAAATTTTAACCTTTTGCTACAGTGGTTGTAACCATTTTTCTGAAATTTTCTAATTTAATAAAAGTTATGTTTTAAGGACCTTGGTTCATTGTAGTAAGTGCCTTGGTGATCTATAATCACTTTTTGTTATACCCTCAAGGGGTGGATAAGTAACAGACTTTCCCATCGGGTAGGATTTAGCAGATATGTAAATCACTAATTATTATCTTATTACGGGCAAGCTTATAGTATGTATATCAAGTCATGTCCTGTGCTATATGGGTAAAAGAACAAAGAACCTCCCCCATATGTTATGTTAGTCAGCACTATCAATTCACAGTGGTGACACTTGATTTACATGCACATTGCATCTGTTCACTTTAAAATGGAAGTGGGGGTAGCCTAGGGTACCTACTTAGGCAAGTTCCATCTGATGAAGTTCCCATTGGAATGAAACATGTAGGCAATACATAGGGTATCTGCCTCTCTCCCAACCTGTTCCACCATGCCAAGCCCCCCCCCCCCCGAATGCCGTCAGCAAGCTGCCAACTAGCCACCAGTGCATCTGGTCTTTAGCTGCACACCACCATTCATCTATCTGGAGGAGCGACGCTAATGAGATCTCTTGCACCTGTGAACCGGCTGTGTGTTACCTACTCACAGATCCCAGTCCAACATAGGAGCCATCAGCAGCATGCTCAGGACTCCCGCTCTACCTGTGCATTACCGAAGCTGCTGTCACAGCGTGCGAGCTGGTATCTAACCTGCTGGATTCGGACCTCAGCTCTATTGCAGTGTCCACACATTCCTCTATCAGTGGCCAGATGCTGGGTATTTATATATATTTCTGGAGGCAGAGGCGTAACTAGAACCTTCAGGGCCCCGGTGCAAGAAATTATGAAGGGCCCCCATGACCCCTGGCCAGGGCCCTTCCCTCTTCAAACTGATCCTGGGGCCCTTTACTCCTATTGTGGGTCCCTTTATTACGGTGCGGCAGTGGGGCCCTTTCACAAGTTCTGCAGCAGGCCCCAGGGGGGCCAGGGAAGCACACAGGGACCCTGGGAACAGCAGAAGACAAGTAAACTGGATAGAGGAAAATGGAGGAGATTGGGTCCTTTAAATGCCACCCCCGCTATCCCTCCTATTCAAGTATACAAGGGAGGCACACGGGCCCCCTGGACCATGGGGCCCGGTTGCAATTGCAACCCCTGCAACCCCTATCGTTACGCCCCTGTCTGGAGGGACAAACAATGGAGCGCATCCACATACAGGTTGAGTCTGCCAGACTCCGGGTGGCAATCTCCCTGCCCAAATGCTCCAAATCTACCAGTGCTTGTCACTGCAGCCTCTCCATTGACTACATCTATCCTACTGCTTCACCGTGCAATGCATCATATGCTGGATAACTGTTAGATATCCAAGGAGGGATACATAACGGAGCACCTTTACATACAGGTTGAGTTTGCAAAACAGCATCGGTGGTAATCTCCCTGTCTATGCTCCTCCATCAATCAGTGATCGTCACTGCAACCTCTCTATGGACTACATTCATCTAAATGCACAACCATGAATACCTCAGCTGGCATACTAAGGGGGATTTGGCTTATTGAGTGGGGGGATGACTTCCCAGGTCCACATCCACCCTAATATTGTGTGAAGTAGCAATCAATCATCCTCCGGTTGTCTCACCCTGCATATGTATTACAGTGACTTTATCCATCATCCACTTGATGGTTTGGGAGGTGTATTAGCGATATAGACTTTCTACTGACCGTCCACCTAGCATTACATGGTCGGGAATGGACTTGCTTTCAGTTACTGGTTGACATATTCCCCTCCTTGCCTTGAGTGGTCATGTGGGGAACCGAATCCCAAGACATAGGAAATATTTCTTAGGGTAGCGCTTGGCGGAACAGTGTAGGGATTTATAGGGGGGCAGTGAGGGTTCATAGCTCCCAGGACTATCCTTCCACTATTCTACAATGTGAGTTGGTTTAGAGGGTGGTGACTAGTTAGGTTAGTTTGGGGACACAGGAAGAGTTAGATATCCCTGGGGGGGGTAGGAAAGGTTTTGTTATTCTGGGTGGATGGACCTATTAGTGCCATGTGAATTTACACTCAATAAATGTAGTTGACGTTTAAGAGTGGTGCAGCATGTGTTCTTTTGTTTTTTTTTTGTTTTGTGGTACTTGATTTTTGTCTGCACCCCCCCCCCCTCCCGATATCAGGGCAATCGCTACCTTACATTACATTCCATCGCTAACGGGACTATAGCCCTCCCCCCCCCCCACGTCTGTTTTTAGTTCATGGTGTTTTGTTTTTTTTTTGTTTTCTTGTGTACGACGTGGTGAGAATTTGCAGTTGATGTAAATAACTCACATTTAAGTGTACCGTGATTATCCAGGTAGGTGGGTCTTATTGTTTTGGAAAGGATGGGGGGGGTCCCTATAGATTGAGAAGGACACAGGGGTTTGATTGGATTGATCAGTGGTGGGAGATTTGGTTGAGTGTAACATCTTATCACCTTCCTATCAGGACCCTCGATACTTGGGAGTGACGGGGGGA